>JALPQI010002168.1:0-93726 GCA_025490895.1 Thaumatotibia leucotreta
TCATCGGTCCACCTTGTGGGGGGCCAACCCACGCTATTATTTTTATTATTAATTATTTATTACCTAGTAAGTACCTACTAGATATGTCGCGATGCGCTATCACAATACCATCTCTTACACGGTAAAAACAGGTCACTTCAACTAAAACAAATTTCTTCAATGCTAAGCAAATATTTTTAATCTAAGAATATGATCCTCTCCCTATAGCCGTAAAAAAATATTTTCTTAAAAACAGATTAATTGACTCTCAGTATTTGCTTTTTATACCAAGATAGTTTGACAACTTGAATACAAATAAACAAAAATCAAAATAAGAATACTTTATCTAATTGCTTTTAAAATTAGTTTACTTTACTTCAAGAATCACAATTACTTCAAATAAGAAAACATGAAATCAAACTAAAACAATGTCACAACAATCAAGAATTTGTATCTTACAAACAGAAAATTTTCTTAAATTAAACATTTTATGACTTTTTGTTATAAGACAAATCAGTGATCTTGGGCATAACGCCCATATATCTTATAATAAGCATTTTACTTTTGAAACCAGAATATAATTGAAGAAAAATGAATTTTTCAACTGAGAAATGCTACAGTCAGACTGGTACAAATATATTTTAAGATAATACGTTTTTGATCTGATTCCAGTAAATATGCTAAGAATATATGTTTTCTCAAACAAGGATATCCTTTTTATCTGTAACTAATAAACATGAAAGAGAAAGTAAACAATAATAATAATACTAAAATCTAAAATTAAATATCTAGATAAAAAATACATCTTAAAGGATTATATATACATACTTACAAATAAAAAAATGTGCTCCAACTCCGAGCCCGACGGTAACGTGCCCAGAAGGCTGGCTGCATTTCCTTTTTATCTGTGTACATAAGTGAGAGACTAATTATGCTTTAACCCTTTAACGGGCAAGACTCAAAAAAATCGTGGGTTCAAGCCTCAACTCATATAGTACAAAAAAATGTGTACAAGAAAAAAATACAAAAAGATAGTGCTATAGGGTGGTCGTTTTAGAGACCGGTGCCCTATAAAGGGAATTGATTTTGATTTGATACGTACGATATGACCTTGACTTATCTCGCAATAAAATACGTTCTTCCAATCATCGACAGATGCAAATCATAATATAAGTTTAGAATAGTCTGTAAGACTAGTCGATACATTTATATTTATAATTTTTTAAGAAATGTTACGCGATAAGAGAAGGGACAACAAATATCACTGGGCTTTTTTTAACTTCGTAATAGCCCATAACAGGGATGCTGATAAATGCGTACTGACGAATATGTTTCATTCATGAGATGCGGGAAGCGAATGCGTTTAATGTAACGAAATAGAAATATAAATCATAGGTATATAATTTATGATTAATATTTTTTATTCGAGAAATATTAAAAGGATTTGTAGTCAGTTCAGTGTAAAACGTAACAATAAGATCATACATAAACAACATTTTCAGCTCACCAAAGCAGACATTATACAGGGTGTTTGGTATAACGATGTAGGAATTTGAAAAAAAACTGTCACATATTGGACTAAGGTAAATAGGGTTCAAACTCTTCCAATTAGTCTCCTTTACCACCTCCAGAAATTCCTACATCGTTATCCCAAATATCCTGTATATATATACATCGTAATAAAATTGACACTTACCGTATTAATTCGATGGCTCAATGAGGTTCTAAATGTAGACCTAAATAATAATCTTGAATCTTGTTATACGAAAGACATCAACGAGCAACATTTTCAAATGTAATCATAGTAATACAGTTTATGAAACATTTAATATAATAATGTATAACAAATAACCACCAATAATTGTATTGCATAAACACGTGTATATTTGTCAACGCCAAGCAGAAAAGAAAAACTTTCGTATAACAACAACTTCCAAACCTATTTAAGTACCCTTTAGGTACTTCCGCACACTGATTGTCGTTCCGTTATACTGAATTCATGAATCAAGCTAATTGAAGGTTTAATAAGGTTATAGTGCAGTAACCCCGGAAAACGAAAAAAACCGCCCAACGAATATTGCAACTCACTTGAATCCACAGACCTATGCAATTTCACCATGGATTTGTCAGCCTTCGTAGCCTAGTTGGTAGTGAACCTGCCTACGAAGCTGGAGGTTCCGGGTTCGAATCCCAGGGAGGGCATTATTTGTGTAATTTATCACAAATATTTGTTCCTTGGTCATGGCTGTCTATGTGTTTAAGTATCTATCTATTATATATATCGTCGCCTGGTACCCACATCACAAGCCTTAATTGAGCTTACCGTGGGACTAGGTCGATTTGTGTAAGATGTTCCAAGATATTTATTTATTTTATTTATGTAGATGTAGCTATACACTATACAGAGTGACATTTTGGTCGTGGACAAGGAGTGAATAGGGAACTAGGAACCGTCACGATGAGCATTTTTCAAGAAATCGCGAAAAAACACTTCTGATTATGAATTTATTGGTAAGTACTTAACCCTTAAATTGACAACGGTACTCGTGAGGTACATTAACTTTGAAAAAATCTAGACCTTGATTTTTTTGTTCATTTATAATATTTTTACTACGAAGTGATCAATTGTATTAAACTTAATAGTAGAAAAAATAAATTACACTATCAACACTAACCAACAACTGTCAGTGTCAAAATGAGTTCGAGACGAAAACACTTGTCGGCACCTTCGGTAAGTTATTTAACTTTTTCTTTTGTTTTTTGTTTACTAACAATGTTTCTTTTGTTATAAACATTATTTAGAAACATCAATCTAAAAGGATATTAACAATTTCGCATCTTTCACGCATTAATCAAAAGTTAGCACCTCGAAATATTTGAATGTACCACAGAAGTACCGTTGCCAATTACATAGACAAATACCTGTCAACGACAACGGGTACTACGAGTACCATTGCCAACTATTCAAGCATTTCCTTTTGTTTGTTTTAATTGCATGTTTTTTTGTTTTTTAACTTTTTTGCTTTGCATTATGGGTTATGTTTTGGTTTTTTGCCTACAGTGCTTGAAACAAACTCGGGCGCACAAAATTTTGACTTTGGTTCCTGTGTCTTACGCATGTTCGGATGATGGGTCAGATTCTGAAGATGAACCAAACTTTCAATCTCATGATCTATCTGACGAAGAAATTAGTTCTGATCCACCTTCTATCAGTTCGTCACTAGAGAACTTAAATTTATTGGGTATCAACACGGACGATTCCGATTCTGACAATGAAAATGCACACTTTCACCCATATGTAATGAAGTTTTACATCACCTTCTTCATCTATGTATAATGCTTTGTCACCATAACTGCAATCTACACCCACAACTGAGAACCCCCAGAACCCGAGTCCTCCCAATAGACAGAAAAAAGCTTTACGTCCACAGTCAACACTATTGACATCAGTACTATCCCCGAAATCTAGCCTTGCTCGAAATGTTAATGTACCGTCCCCATCTGTACAATCCATGCCTTCACCTGACCCACCAGAGTACTCACCACATCCAGGTCCTAGCAAAGTAATGACAAGAGCTAACCGAAAACGCAAACAGACTCCACTGCCATCAGCAGCAGTTCCCAAAAAAAAGTTAAAAAAAACTAAATTTGCTCTGGATTTGAAATAGTCGAAAACTCCTTTTCAGCACAAAAGTTGGCAAATTTAGTTTTTTTTACTTTTTTTTGTCTTGGCAGCACACACAAAATTTTACTTTTCACACCGGATATAATGTCAGACATTGTTCACAATACCAACTTATACTCTGTTCAAGAATCAGGAAAATCTATCCAAATGTCGGTCAATGAACTGAAAACCTTTGTGGGGATTATAATACTCATGGGAATTGTTGTTATGCCAGCGTATACAGATTACTGGGCAAAACTTACTCGATATCCCCCTATAGCTGACCAGATGCCGTTGAAGCGTTACCAGCAAATTCGTCGTTATCTTCATTTTGTGGACAACACTTTGGAAAATTCATATCGTTACTTTTAAATACGGCCTGTCATGGAAAAAATACGACAGAATTTTCTGAAGGTCGACGAAGAAAGTAGTTACACTATAGATGAAATGATGATACCGTATAAAGGTTTCAAGGCAGGCAGTCGGCGGCAGTATGTACAAAATAAACCAAAAAAATGGGGATTCAAAAATTTTGTAAGATCTGGAGTTACTGGATATATCTATGATTTTGTTATGTATGGAGGAGAGGACACGTTTCGTGGATACAGTTTTACAGAGGCTGAAGACTCTGTTGGTTTAGGAGCAAAGGTAGTAATCAGTTTGTGCAAAACTATCAAACAAAAACCAGCTATAGTATATGCTGACAATTTCTTCACCTCTCCTGAGCTAATGTATATACTGAGACACGAATATGGAAAATGCACCAAAACGGTCTCGTTGCAGATACCGTACAGAGGGCAAGACGTTTGTATATTGTATTAAATGTAAAATGCCTCTTTGCTTTGTCGTTGGCAACCGAAATGCAAGAAATTGGTTTCGCCTTTTCCACCAAAAGTAATGTTTTTGAGTAATAAAGTTTTTTTTTCTTTAGTTGTTTGTTTTACTATGCTCTTGGCAACGTGACACATAAGGCACGTTCATAAGAAAGGGTAACTTACCGCGTAATTGGCAATGTGACTCGTGTGGCACATAGGTTTTCCAGAAATTGGAAAAAACTGGATTTTTTTTTCTATTTTTCTTGGGTATCTGGACCTATATTTTGCTTGAATTATCGGTTTATTTGAGATTTTTTGAAAATTTTGTGTCTTGCCAATTTAAGGGTTAACGGCACACTCAACTTATAATTTGGAGATTTTTTCGCGATTTCTTGGTTGCCTCCGTAGTGAAAGTTGCTCGGCGTGACCGTCCCTAGTGTCATGTTCACTCCTGCTCCACGACCTGTATATTCAAATATAGGAGCGGTTGTGACATTAGTTGACTTACCCCAAATAATAATTAAATAGTGTGTGATCGAATGTAATTAAGCTCGGCAATTTATTTCTATTGTATTATAGAAATTTGCAACAACAATAAAAGTTAAATAAACGAGTGAACAATATCGGTTGCATACTTGCGAAACAATATGAAACAGAATTTCAATGTACTACTTAGATATTTTCGATTAGTTTCGTCTTAACAAACGCACAAGTTATCGTAGTACAGTAGGTATCTTTATTACCGCAAGCAATAATTACCTACCACATGAAGATGTAAGATAATGATCAATTTATTCATTTTGTTCGAGCGAGCTCATAGGTTATAGATACCTACAGTACTTGAATAAAACGCGATGCTATTTTAATGTTTTTATAAGATAATTAGAATAATAACCTGTACTCAAACTGATTAGATACGGCACCAATAGAAATCGGCTCCTTTGATAGGATTTAAGTTTTTAATTTAATTATCTACACGAGAGTTATTATCGTTATCATGGCTACCTTTTTTTAATCCGGCCTTTAGCCTCGTCCCCCATTTTATCTAATCTAGTATCCAAGTCATCCAGTCACGGTCTCCGTATCGTCGGATCTCATCCACCCAGCGCCACTGTGGAGTACCGCGGGTATCAGCTATGTAATCTAAGTCTTCATTCGTCTGGTCTAGTGGCTCTTACCGAAAAGACAATATTCAGGAAAAAATAATTAATTCTTTATTGAATATTGTTGTAAATCAAACTTTAAATTATACAAACTGAAAATATATGTACGGTCACTAGTGAACCTACCATAGTAAGAGTACTACCATTACAAAGTAAGAGAACTACCATTTACGTTTTCATGCCATTGGTTGTCAGGAACAATTAAAAGAAAGATGTGGCAATTAACAAAGAAAAGCAGTCAAAATGTAAATTTTTATCACAACTTTCTTTCATTGCTCTTAACAATAGACTGACGACTAGATCACCACATAACTTGACTACTATAAGTATAAGTACCACAATTAACATGTAAATGAAATAGTAAACTGGATACTCGTACACTGAATTGCGTTAATTATAACATTTTCAAAACATTTTCTATTTAGAGGAAAGTAAGAATTAAGATATTATTTAGTGGCGTGACATTCACTTAAAAAGACAAATTCTTATGAGTCACTATTCTTTACTTTAAATTTTTTTATCAATAATCGGTAATCAATAATTAAACTTGATACCTACGTGAAAAGAAGTCAGATAGTGTCGGCGGCAATCTTGACTCATCTGATAGTTAGCTTAGACAATGCGGTGCAGGGTCGCGGTGGAGAGAAGAGTCATCCGAGTCAGCAGGACACGGCTTCAGGGGCTGAAAGCGCAGGCGGGCGCGGCGCGGCGCGCGCGGGGGGAGGCGCCGCAGCTACTCGGTGCGCCGGCGCCGTCGTCGTTCACTCGTTCGCGCGCTCTCGTCCAGCACGCACGTGTCCGCGCTCCGTCGGCTCCAGCACTTTAGCCGCAACCCCACGTGAGTGTCCCCGCTCCGCCTCCGCTCCCGCTCCCGCCGCCGCTCGGTAACGTACCGCACACACACTCACCACACAGCCGCGCGGTTGCATAAGGACGCTTCCGCGTCTCCGCCCGTTATGAAACGAGATCGAAAGTGAAGCTAGCGCCACCGCGCGGACCCGCCCGCCACTTATAATTAAGCGAAATAAACGGAATGCAATTGTGACGTTGCCTCACCGCGCAACCTCGGACACCGAGCCAGTTTCGACACTCGCGCTAGAAATCACTTTCGATAGCATTGAAGCCGTCACACTGCCCCAATCGACTAGACGTTGCACCCCCAGAGATTCAACCCCCAGAAATTTCCCCATCCCCACTCTACTTGAACTATTTTCTTAATTTTCGGACATTACTCTATGTTAAATATCGATAAATATAATATATTAAAACTAAAATAATCTAAGAAGAAACATTTACCCGCCAAAACTTCACTTCCGTACATTTTCTTTTACAGTCAGTTTCTTTATATTTTTGGTGATATCCTCAACTACTAATGTTGATAAAACGCTACCAATAAATACTGACTGACTTAACTTTCTGAAGACTTGGCTGTTGAGGTCGCGGAAATGTTTTGTTCCACCGCTATGAACCCGATGCCGGCTCTCCGCGTCTCTTGAGACTGAAGCACGTGGGGTTGCGCAACCCCTCTGTCAACCAAAACAAATTACCCAATTCAGATCAAAACAAACAGTCCAGACGCCTAATCCATTTCCTAAAAAATCCTCACTTCGATATTTCTTTGGCTTCAATAGGAGAACCGCGTGACCTTGCACCCGGGTAGCCGCGGTGACCCCTTCCCCCTCAGTGACCCAAGCCTGGCCCTTGACCTCAATGGTGACACGGTTCATTAAGATTAATTGACTGGCGACCGAAAAATTTTAATTATTTCGGACCACAACAGAGTGACACTCAATGAATTAGAAAGCGAGTTGGGATCGACGTGCGCCCGCACAGCTAGTTACCTAACAGCGACTCCTGCCTCATTCATGCCGCGCATGTGCTGTCCCCGACAATCACTCGCCGCGGGCGGCCCTACTTTATCTCCACCCGCATCATATAAACTGAGAAGAACAGCTTCACAAATTTTGGCAGTTTACAAGTTTCCAGAGGGCCAACTTAACCACAGCTGACCGACTGACCAACATTACTCAGCAGATTACTTAGGTACTATGAAACTTCCCATACAATAAAGTTTAGCGCGTGATGGAACTGTGAACGACGGGTTGGCACAAGTCGCCTTATGTTGGATACATTTTCATACATATCCTTTTCGCGTATAGAAAGCACGGTGTCAGAAGTCAAATCAAACAATAGCGGGTAACAGCTGACACCTTGCACAACGCGAGTCCCGATGACCCGGCGCGCGCGCATTCCGCGCGGCGCGTGGCGCAAGCGCCCTCCTTCCGACTTGTTTCCGTTCCTTCATTGACACTGCCATCGGTACTAGTTGTTTGTTTTCTGTCGTTTGAGCTCACACCCATTAACACTAATTGCAACCTCAAAGTTACAATTGAACAGATTTAAACAATAGTTTCGGCTGCAATACTGTTGTAAATTATATCATAATGACTATCAGCCATTTCAGTCAGATGTAATGCTCGTAATCCACTGTTGGCCACGTTGTATGCCCACTAAAATGATGCGACTAACAGTCATCATTCTTCAATAAAGTAACGGTCAATGACACTTCAATCCCTTAGTCGACAACAATACAATACAATACCGATTGGAAGTGTTGGGATGGTGACAAATTTATTTTTACTGCAGACACCACGCGGCGGGAAAATTACATTCAGTGGCAACTTTTGCCATTACACTTCCATTAATTTTTTCGTGTATTTCGATATCAAGTATCAGTGAAGTGGCTTATGACGTCACTTCTCAGAAGAAGCTGTCCTTCGTGGATTCGAAAAAGTAATTTCCCAAGCTTTGACACCATGAATACTAATTGAGTTGCACCACGCACCTTATGACCTGACGTTAGAAAATTATGAAGCGAGATATAATAATAATGTATTGCGTGCTCTTTGTTGCATTGATATATTAGCATCGTGTAACTCTTAGTTTGTAACTTATTGCCTTTGAATATTAAAATTGTCCTATTTTTTTACAAAGATCCCGTGCTCATTAGTATCATCATCTAAATATATGTCCTTACCAGAATTTTAACCAGGGACCTCCAGCTTGTAGGCAAGTCACTACCAACTAAACTTGTTACGGGAGCCGTTTATTTATTTTTATTAAACTCTTAGATAAAAAAACTAACCATGATTTTAATAATAAATTAATGATACTGTTGTTGAAATTCAAACTTTTTAATTTATTAAATTGGATAAGTGTTCAATGTAGATATCCGTGCAAAGATCATTGTCTGTTTGCCCTACGATTAGCACATGTTGAGCAGCAGTACCTGCTTGCGTCATTTGGCACGTCGTTTGTTTAACTAGATTAATGGTAAGCCTACGTTTCACACGTATCTCGGGAGCGGTGCCCAGAACGATGTCACTTAATATTCACACACAATAAATTTACTACGAATTGGCTATTTTGACTAACATCGTTTTTCCACGAAAACGTTTGAAGTCCATAATGCTATAATGATGAATTCAACATTCATTGCAATGAAGCTAATAGAAAAAATAAATTCGGACGTTTCCGTGAAATTACGATTTTACGATACGACGCCATAGCAAAGAATCATCACTGACATACGTTCTTTTAGAATAGCAATTATTGCATACACGAATATTCCTTTTTTCTTCGTCTACTAAATAGAGAAGCTTATTTAGTTTGCAAGATACGCTATGTATGTAGATTTTTTTAATACTCAGATGGCGATTTATTAAAAGATATACCATCAGGTTAACTCATTCATTTAAGTCTTAAGCTTAGAAATATGACGGAATGTTAGTAGATTTTCTGTATACAATTAGGTAATTTATCTGTAAGTGTATAATATACGAGTATGTATATGTACATATTTTATATAAGTTTCAAAACAGTATCAACAACGTACAAAAAGGTCAAGCACCCTTCGTCGCTGACACTTTAGCCTCCTGGCGCGAGCTAGAGGAGGGTAAATACTTGACCAGTTGCGCATTAACGGCGGGGTCAAGGTGCAAGGCCATCTCAGCAGATCTAGTACTCGTCGTTTTCTGCTTCTTGGTTATTTAAATGGGACACAATTCGACATGACCTTCGAGAGTATGTCAATAATAATGATATTGAAGATATTTGCTTTTTACAGAAACGGCAAGGTGAAACTTCAAATATGTAAATAGTATTTATTGATAGATATCTTGTCATTATAAAGAAATATCGAATCGCGTTAGTAAATAAGGTACCGTTGAACAACCGGCACAACAAACAAATTCGGCACGGTCGTTTGCCGCTCCGGCAGAAGGCCGCCACGCGCGTTGTTAGTTCCGCGCTCCAATTCCACACGCCAACGAGACCGCGCAACCCAACACTTGCAAATTTATCGCCAATATCAACATCACCACACAATACCTAATTATTCCAACGAACAGCCAGCCGACTCGGCGTCTGAATCGGACTCGAGTCTTATGTAACTCTGTTGCATGAGGTGCTAGCGGCAGTCATTGTAGTAATTGTATTGATTTGGACAAACTGATAGCAATTTTGATTTACTGACAACCGTTTTAACAGAGAGCTTAGTTCAACGATGATTTTGAAACTACTTTATCAGCAGGTACCTACCTACATATAGTGATTATGATTTTATCGCTTAATTATTTTTCTGTACATTCGATAAATATGTATATTTATATAGGTAGCTAAGGTGTTATTTTATTTATTATTGTAAGAAAAACCTGTATACAAGTACGAGTATATTATTTTAAATGTAAATATCAATATTTGCGTTTAATATCCACATTGCTATAATAACTATAAGATTTGTGAAAAACGTTAGGCGGTAGTTCAGTCATTGGCTAAAGATTTACGGACAAAAGAATCCTTGGGATAGAATATAGCGTGATACTGATGTGCCGCATATTAAGTCGCGTATTATACTAATAGTGTTAATACATTTACTAGTCACGAAAATCGTTTAGAAAAGATATATACCTTCCACATCAACAGTATCAACACACAGTAACTGAATTCTAATGACTAATGTTTCGTGAATTATCTCACTGTCTACTTATTTTCGTCATCCTGGTATGTGCGGTTAGTAAAGCCAACATTTAAGTTAACAAGTTAAAAAATCAAAATAACAATTTGCATGTACATAAATAATAAAACGGTGATCAGAATTAATGACTAGTGAATAAATTATGATAAAATATGTAATGAAAGTAAAATGCAAATATTAAGTACCAAATAAACTTTTTACTGTGTGGCAAGTATCTGAGCCAACAGTGAGGTGTGGTCATCTGTCAGTATGTCAGTGTTCTCAGTTGTCTCTACGGCCGCGACCCCGGGTCACCAATGATTACATGATACTCATCTTCTATATACTTACATTGTAAAGCCAGTAATTTGTCAGCGCGTAATTTACAGCATAATAAACTAACCACAGTCTGGGCTAAGTAACTGAGATGCCTCATTACCGCCATAGAGCCTAATGTGAAAAAGGTCATGTAACCCTTTGATGACTATATTTAAATAATTAAGTAAGTTTAAACCGCCAAGAAAAATTACAGAGTAATACTTAGATATTTTATTACGATACATTATTTAGTAGGTACTATTTTATCTATTCATGCAGTAGACAAACTTTAACCAGAGCTTATATTTCAAACGTGGTGAATTGGAGATTTCTTAATGCCATAAGATGAGATTAATGAGTGCCGTGGACGAGATTCAATGCAGTCTGAAGATATTAGCATCACCACGTGGCTTGCACGAGTGTGGACCCTACTCTGTGTGGCTACAACGCACACACGCGAGCGTGTCGCGGCCTTGATCTTGTCTCGGCGCATCTCGCATCGTAGCGCCGCGTTCCACCGTGCGGGTCAGAGCGAAGTTGTCAAATGGTTCTTATAAATATCTAATCAAGTAATCACTGCATTCTCAATATTAAATTATTTGCTTTTTAGATAATTGTTATAGAAACACATAATATAGTTAAAAAGGCTCATCGTACCATCATCGCTCAACATTACCAAGTCATTGTATTCAATATCTTAATGACTTTGCATTTAATTCTGACACGTAGCATCTATTGAAATCTGTAGTTTAATGTTAGATATCCAAGTTATCGTTTCAGCCCTAACTTTATGACCCATCATTTGAATCATCAATTCATCATCATTTCATCGCTTGTAAATGATCTCGTTAACAATTACTCAGTAGTACCTAATTAAGGCTCACAACGAAATAAAACTCAATTAAACTACATAGTTTTGCAATATTCGTCACGCAGATAGGTTGTGTAGCGACTGTAAAATCAAACAGCTAAACAACTCTATCTAAGTGTACATTGTTGATGTTGTCGAGCAGTAAGTGCTAATGGTGTTACGTAACACAGTGTGCAAACTGCTTCGAGACATATGATACTTGCTTATAAGTACTTGTAAACTCCAAACTCTAATACTTAACTATTTCTAAATCGTTCCGAAATGACATCAATAACAGTGTTTTTATACAAAAACATCAAAAATAAATTAATAGGTAGTATTTAAATTAAACATTATACCTACGTTCAAACATTCGGTATCTTAAACAGACACGGAAGTTAAACTTAATTGTAATAAAAATGGTTGCACAAATTGATCACGAGCGCGATTGGTGTAAAAGGTTTCCGTGAAGGTTGCCGGCCGTGTTGGCCCGCGAAGGTTCAGCGGCAGGAAACGAGGCCCTAGCAGGGCCAGGTTTGAACCCTAGACCTGCGCGGTCGCATTGCGTCAGTCCCATACATTGCGTCACGTACTCATCGCTTTCCACCATACTATTGCCTCACTGCGTCGCATTAATTTATACACCGCTGTCAATCGCAAAGAAATATTTGAGAATAGGTACACTTGTAATTGAATACGTACAGCCTTTCGTTATCTAACCGCTTTTACAAAATAAAAAGTTCACACCTGCTACGGTTGACAGTTTGGCAGGATTGAGAAGATTTATATGATATTTTCATTATATTGTACAACTGGGCCATGGACTTAATTAAAGCTCGAAAGCTCTTGCTTGCTAGGATTGTAAAGTGCCCATTCGCGACGCAAGGCCCTCATTTTTGCCTTGCTCTTTACACTTCCTGCAACGTATATTGTATGTGCACTTTTCCTGTAAATTATATTCGTATACCGAATAAAATACATACTATATGTCAGCGGTCATCGCCCCCGTCTCCTGGTGGCGTCATATCTCCGTATGCGGTTTTACTCTCCATAATTACATCTTGCAAAACGTCGTTGAAGAGTAACGGAGATTTGCGCCGAGATTATGAAGATGCAGTTTTTGCAATAACGAGAGCAATTTGGTGTATTGAAGTTATACAATCGTAACCAGAATATTTTTTGTCAAAGCGTATGAGTCTTCAAGACTAAGAGATAAGACCTCAAATAACCCATTTCTATATGCCTTAACTAGACAGTGACTTTACCAACTAAATGCCTTCAAAGTCTATAACTTAAAAAGCAGTGAAATCTGAATCATAGTGTACTGTACATAAATCACATTTCACGTGGCAAATAGCCGGGAAACGACTAATAAAGTAAAAAAAAACTTGTAATTTCATATATACATTGACATGATATCAACTTTACAGCAAATCACAATGAGGTGTGCAGATCGAAGGATTAAGTACTCATTTTAGGTTAAATGTTATTCTAATTATATTTTTAATAAGTCGTCTGAGTAATTTGAACAGATATTATGGACTTAACTATTAAATATAGCTAACGATATGAGGAAAAAGTCTACATAAGCGCTATATATTGTTGTTTCAAAGTTTTTTTCGTACTTTTCGCGCTTTACAACACAACAGGTTAAAGAAATCTCGCAAACCACGAACTTTGCCTCCAAATATCATGACACGCATTAATTAAATTTCGATACAAAAAGCGCAATAAATGCAAATCTGTGTCGAATGGGCCGCGGTGGCGCAAGCGCAGAGTCAAGGGCAGCGGCAGTCGGGGGACAACCGGCAAACAACGGTAACTAATCGAATTGCACTGTAAATCATCGCTATTATCTCAAAAATATCATCCTCTTCACTTAGCTATTTTTCGATATATACTTGAATGGGCCTAGAGAGAATGCAAGTAAACCGCAAACACCATTAGGCGTATCAAACATGCAATCGTGACGCTACGCCACATGCACGTTCTCGAAATGAAAACCCAGGCGTAGTTCGTGAATTTGTCAAAACTCTAATCTCAAGGCATTGATCTATCAGCGTGCAGCGGTGAGATAACGTTATCACTTGCTGCGCGATCAGCTGCGCACTTTCGCTGCGCTGAGCGAGACGGTGCTACGTCGAGCGCACTACGCGCGAGAAAGACGCAATAGTGACGCAACGCGGCACACATAGCGTCACGTAATCTTTGTTTTTGATTTGTTTGCATCCGTGTTTGTGGGTCAGCGCATTGGTCAGTCGATCTAGGGGATATACGAACTTAGACTTTAAATGTCATTAATAAAGCACCATACTATGTTTAATATCAAATTAAATTGCATAACAACTTGGCTCATAAGAGTGTGGCGTAATTATAATACTGATTAGACAGAAACGCTACGTTTAATGTCCCTAAGTTAAAGCAAAAACAAATCTGTAAAAGTACAGGATGCTTAGCCAAGTTGCCAATCGCTAGCGCTTAAGAGCGTATCGTAGTTTTTCCTCTCTGTCACTCTTTCCTGCTAGTGCGAGAAAGACAGTTAGCTGCCTTTCATTTACGATTGACGATTAGGCATTAGCGATTGGCAACTTGTCTAAGCATCCAGCTCATTCATTGATAATCGGATAGATATAAAATGTAGTTGACGTATTCTGCCAAACAAACTGCTTTGGGATAAGCAATACTTAATACAAAATGTGATAAAGATTAAGAAATAATTTGTCAATAAAATATTTAATCTATTGGTTAATTTTAACTGACTCGCTAATTTAGGTACTCGATCATCGGCAACAAATTTTCTTTGAATACTTACTGACAGGTACCTACCTAATACATATCCCGGAGGTATAAATTCCTTAAACCGACACAACTTAGAAACTACCAGCATTCAGATGTAGCCATAACTACTCAAAATGTTTTGAATGTTTTCACCATTTTGCTTTTTCCTTTATGTTCAACATCATTTCTAATTTTGGTACATGTAACGCATACTACTCGTAGATATAAAGTTAATATATACATGTATAGCGCTTCAAAAATGTGTATTGCATAGTCAAAATGATTTTCAATAAACACTCTTATTAACTATTTATAACTGTTCGTTTTCAATTGAATATATCATGATCGGTAAATAATTACCGGCTTAAAAGTTACTTTCAAAAACATGTCGTAAATTAATTCGTTTGCTTCGTGCGCAGCCTTCGCCGTTCAAATTCGATCGTTACTTAATTACATGTAAAAGTCTCTAAACAGGTTAAATCAGTTTCGTTTCAAAGTTAAAATTTTATATTGCCGCATACTTTTTGAGACCTTCCGGGCATATCATTAATTAGAGGAATAGATGTTCCTCTAATTATGTCAATATTATCAATACTGGATTTATACATATTGATAACTATATTCATATAATATGCATATGTATACATACATATGTGATTTAAAATAGCTATGGAGAGGTATCATCAAATAAAGTTAATATTTAAAAAATGTGTGTTTAATTGTCAATTCGAATTGTGTGACTCTAACGTCTGTTTTTAATTTTAACAATGAAGATATTGCAAACATACTCGATCGGACGCTAACTAAATTAATCTTTAAATATTTAAATGCTTTACAATTCGAATAGTCTATTTAAACCATAACATAATTATGTAGGTATGTATTAACAACCAAGTGCAAAAATTAGCGCTCAAACATAGAGGTACGAAAGTGTTTTTATGACGTAATTAGGACCAATCGTTTTGTTTTAATACATTGTACTTATAACTAAACAAAAGTATTGTATTTCAAGCATGATAGCTCTTCTTATTTCAGTTGCAGTTGCCCCTAACTGAAAAAGGATACTATGTACCCTTTTCCCTAAATTTATTGCGTACTTACTCGTAACTGTTAGATTTAAATAAAGACTCATTTAAAATTAATTCCATTTTTTATGCAAGGTTGAAATTAAATACCTAAATTAAAATCAGATTGCATCGTAGATGATAAAAAGTGATCGACCTCACTAGTCACATTATAATGTGATTTTAAAAAGCTACTGGCAATGACCTGCACTGACTTTAACAGTTTTTATTCAGTTACCTAGAATATTGTCCTAATTTAAAAATATAATATTCGTCTCATTGGAATGATATTAATATCAATTCAATATTACAAATATCTGAGTACGCTGTCTGAAAACCTTGCATCAAGCGTATTTTTGATTTAGTGTTATAATACATTAATGAATATCTAGAAATATTTCAACCAGACAAAGCAATTCATTTTATCCTTAAGTCGAGGTCGAGCCATTCCACAAAAGATGCCGGACACTATTTGTAGCATTAGATTATATTCAATTATTAAAAATAAGTAGCTGGAAGCAGATTAAGAGATTTTATTGAATGACGTAGCCTCAAGCTACGGGCGAGCACGCTACGAGATCGCTACGCGTTTTTTCATTCCGATGGAAATAACATCAACGAGTGTTTTACCTCCACTTTATAAATAAATATTAAGCAAATCGACCTAGTTCCACAGTAAGCTCAGTTAAGTATTGAGCTAAATATGCATGTATATTATACATAGATACTTATATGTATACGAGTACTGTACAGGCAGCTATAAAACAACCAAGACTCAGGAACAAAAAATTGTGTAGACTCAATAACATGCCTTCCCATTTGAACATGGGACCTCCAAATTCGAACGTACAGTCAAGTTCGACAAGACAATGTTATAATAATTTCAAGCGAAACTTCATAAAATTGTTACGAAACTTTGTGTAACAAGTGAAGGCTACCGAAATACTAGAATTTAAATAAAATTATGCATTTAGAGTAATAATGTTCTAAAAATTCAAATCATAGACAGTTAATAAAACTGTCGGAATTAGTGCAGTTTTTGCAGTTTCCGCCAACAATGCTATTGCCACAACTATTGCACGTGTGAGCAGGGTTTAAAACTGCCATGAGTAATGTTCCACTATCTCCATTGTATCGATGTGATACACTTTTTTTACAGATTCGTTTTCATTTGACTATGTCATTCACAGTAAAATTGTAAGTCTAGTCTTTATTCGATTGGTATTTTACCAACACGCTAAACATTTAGGTATTTAATTGATTAAAGACGTGGTTCACATTGATTGACCTTCACTACGATTATGGGAGTATAATTAACCATAATAGCAGATGATTAAAATATTCGGGCCCGTGCCCTCGGCCTTCGTCGCGAGAGTGAAATGGAGCGCGTAATCGTCGCAATTAGCGCACTAGAGCACCGCGACCTCAGATAAACTTACGATTTCGAACGACCTACCTTCTTAAACTTGAACCTATTTGTTTGGATTAAGCAAAAAGAAAAAGATTGATTACGTCCGTGATAATGACTAGACAATTCCACATTATATAATTATTGATCGTGTATTGCAAGTAATTGTATTATAAACCTAGATAATTTTATTATGATGTAGTTCTGAATTCTAATTAGGTCTCGAATCACATTAATAAAATACTTTTAGCACTGTTACTTTTTGTGACACGTCTGAAACCATTAATGAATATTTTATTGACTTTTTTTTAAATGTCTGACCTTGTACGTAAAAGTTCGGCGGAAGTTAAAGTCTTGTTGTTAAGCTGACATATTAATTATACTTTAAATTTTATTAACTGATCGCGGAAAAATACCGGTATTATTTATCGATCGGACAACTTTTGTTGACATATGATACATCGAAAGCAGTTTTTACAAAAGATCTTTGAAGTTTGTGCATATGAACAGGCAATGTCAACCACTTTTACCACGCAACGTCCTTGCGCATATGTTCTTAAACTTCTGTGGATACACTTTTTCACTCTAAATATGTATTACAATAAATAAGGCTCATATTATAACATAGTGTAGTTATAGTAGTTCAGTTTATAGGGTTGTAATTTTGTCACTTTATTAATCTTCTTCGTCTTTTTGATGTCACATTTAGTCTCGTGATAACTTTTAACGAACAGCAGATCTTGCGATAGTAGATGAATGCTATAATATGTAATTAAGATACGCGGCATGCTAGTAACTAATGCATTTCCAAATCATCTTTGCATTAAAGATATGTGTGAACTCGGAGTCGTGTGTAGTTGCTACTAACTAAAGACATTTAAATACCCAGACATATTTCGCGACATGCGACATTCTACAAAGTGGATAGTAAATATACCTTCAATATGCATCAAATCAGACTTACAAATGCATATTTATTATTTAATGATGGCTTCTTTGATGCACCAATTTATAACATAAAGTAGTTTTTATTTGTATGCCCAATAACTGGACGTAAATGTTAGCGACAATATCCCGAAAAAGACTTTAGACGACGATGAAAAATATTTAAGATTAGACATTTGTTGAAATAGGGTAATGACATTTACCTCTGACCTGCGCTATTTTCGTTGGCTGTACTCGCAAGGCTCGGGCAGTTACGCAACGCGAGCGCGTCCAGGGGCGACATGCACAACAACTGCATGTTACATGCATTATATGCCTTTATAAACGGACTTCCTGAAAACATAGTGTACTCTACTTGATTAACCTGGAAACATAACCCTAAATACTCCTCTTTTGAATCCATTACAAATACTTACTGTCTGAATTTTAAATGTACCTTGAGCTCATTAAATTTGCTACAAATGCACAGCCTCTGCAATAGAAAAAATACCCTAGTATTTTTCAAATAGCCAGTTTAACAGCACGTTACCGCTTTATGATACTCATATTTCGTAATGCGTTGCTAAGAGGCTTCCGCAGAATATAATTGCGAGTGCTTAAGTACCGTATACCTACCTACTTAATGGATAATAATAGCGAGGACAATGGGTTTCACAGGCAAAGACAGACGCGTTACCACTTGCCAAAATGACTGGACAACTATGATTAAATAACTGCAATGACCTCATAGTCTACTTTTAACAGAAAATATAATTTTTAATTACGTGGTATGTAGGTATATTATAAGTGACGAATGTTGAAAAAAAGTTAAATAATCGACGGGGTCTTTCGTTTGATAACATAATTATAATAGACGTTCGCTCAGTTTTATAAGTGTAAAGGTTAATGTTTGAAGCTTCTAAATATACTACATTAATTTTGCTAAAGATTCTGTGGCAATTATGTCTTCTTACTAGACGGTGGCTTGAGGTTGCGTATATTTCTGTAATTATGATGCATAAATAATGTGAGCGGCGTTATGACATAATCCCCGATCACCACGATGCACTGATATTGGAACCAGCTGTAAAAGCCTTCATTCGCCGGGTATTTTCCTCTGAGTCAGTCCAGTGAAAGGACACGTTGCGACACAGACCCGCCCTGTCCCCACCCCCACTTCTCTCGTCACAGTTCTGTGGTTCATGTGACTAATTGCCTACCGAAGGTCCCGTTTGCACAATTAAGGTTTCAAGTTCGTAAACAAACTATTGTTTAAACAGACGTCATGGGTCCTATGCGTTTTTTACTGAAACAAACTATGAGTAAGTATTCGCTTAATTTATAACTTCATAAGGAACGAATTTATATTTTAATGCTAATTACGAGTAGATAGACGTTTTTGTTGTTGAATGTATTTTATAATTTCCGTTTTAATTAAAAATCCCGTTAAGAATATCCGCAAGATGTAATAAATACAATAAAGAATAACTTAAATTACTCGTAGTGCTTACAGCAATTTAAACATACCATTTATTTTAGTACTAATAATAAAAGCTTAAATTATAATATTCTTTACGTCCGAATTTGTTGCTCAACGCTGCAATCCTGCAGTTTACTACGAGCGTCAATCACTCAGTCAGCACTCTATTGCACATTGCTTTGAAAGTTGAGTGTGCAATTTTAGTTTAGTTCAATCTAGTAGGTAAGCAAATAAAGTGTAGCTACATGTAAAGTTTTCACTCATGATTTAGATAACTGTGTAATCAAAAAACACACCAAACGTTTCACAATAATTATTATACAACGTGTGGTCTAGAGGAAATTTTATTGAACACAGATTATTCGTACAAGTCTTTAATATTACGTAACCTCTTGCATTGTGATAAAGAAATAGTTAATAATCGACCACCAATCCATAACCTACTTGTATAAATCTCAAGTTACAGTCACAACAAAATTATGTTTAGTTACTTAATAAAATATCAAATGTACAGCAGGTACCAACTTTTGAAGGTAATTTAAAGTGTAGGTATTACCGCCTACATAAGATTATAACGATATGTAGGAGTATGTGAATATGAGTGATGTTGATGTACTTACACATTTATTTCACATTGATGAACAACCTACGAGGATGTGTTATTTTACGCAACGCACAGGAAAAGGCTACGCAAGCGAGCTCTTTTATCTAATCAGACAGTATATCGCTTAAGGATGTTTACTAGAAAATGTACACCTTTACTCTTTCAAGCGTGTTGCATATTCACACAAATAAATAACATTTAACATTCGATAGCATTTACGAAACCGCTCTTTCAATATAATAGGGCCACGGAACTCATGGCGCGATGACACGTAATAGGTCGTGCACCACAGAACGCTTCCTTGTATCTCGTTACTCTAACCGTGATATATTAAATATAAAAACACGTTGATGTTCGGTTTTTGTAGTAACAATAATTTCATAATCGATTGATCGTATAATATATAAAGCAATAAAAACAAAACGGTTACGTCAACACAAAAATATCAGAATAAAAATTAATATTTTTGTGAAACAACTAAAATTATTTTTAAATATTTTTTGAGTAGTAACACTACTACTACATATGTATATAAATTTAAATATAAGATGTCATATACCAAAGAAAAAACGCCAAAACTTACCAATTCCGGAGGTGGGATTTGAACCCACGTCCTCAGCTTTCGCAGCTGATGCCTAAACCACTCAGCCACTCCAGCTTAGCGGACCCCGGCATTGGTAAACTTCGGTACTTTTACTTTGAAATATGACATCTAATATTTAAAAATTAAATCTTATACAAAAATACTACTTATTTCGTAAATTGCTTTATAAATATCTAGTATAATTTGATAACAATAAATTACAATCAATAAGGATCGACAGTGGAAAAACAATCACTGCATTATTCTCGGTTTTACCTACATTCTTTGCTTTTAACTTTTCGGTTAATGTGTCGAAGAAAGAGTGTCATCTTATCTTCCATGGTTTCCACGTGTCCCTTGCACCACTAGCGACGTCACACCACGTGCATTGCACTTGTTATATATAAGAGCGCTCGCTCCTCCGACGGACAGTATACGCTCTGTCGGGATCTCTAGCGCATATAATTACCGTTGCTACTTCCTGAGCCGGGTCAGAAGTTGTGATCGCTGTTTAATAGAAAATGTGAGTACTGAGTCACTATTTTGATATCAGATACTAACCCGTAAACCCAAAGCAACGAATGATTTTATAGTAATGGAAATGAATATATTAAATGTTTAATTGCTACTTAATACTTCAAAACTTCATTAAAATAACGATACTAGTCAATTAACCAAGTCAAACCATCACTCGAACAAAATTAATATTCATTACCATTAGTACTATTCTAACTATATTAATTTTAAGTGTTGCGCTGGCGCCGGTCGTAGCGGGCTACGTCGTAGCATCTAAATTCTCGTAGCACACGTTACGCAAGCGGTGATCCTCGTTGCATAATAAGTGGATATGTGATGGGCAATTTGTAGCTTCATGTGATGATATACTATAAAAACGTTACTCTCCGTAATTATTTTTTTCCTGTCTGGATGAATTTCATTAATTCCGAAGAATTTATTTTAAATTGTGAGAATCATTGGAATAATATCCAATTATGCTTATAAATTTTTAGCTTTATTGTTATTCAAGGAATTATTTCACCGTCTTAATTAGGAAACGAAAATCGAACCACTTTGCCAACGGGAAACGATGTGATGACCGTTAATAATCAATCAGTCGTATGCGGATTTTAAGTGGTTTTATTTTTGTATGGTTTAATAAATGCTATGAATCATCATTTGTGGTTAAATCTTTGCCACAAAAGTCAATGCTTTAAATAATAGCGATGGCGGAATCTAACGAGTTGTATAATCAATATTGTAGACAATACGTAGAATCTCTACATTTTGAGCACTGTAAATGTTACACAATGATTTATACCCTTCAGAAGCTTAGTCGATAGTGTGTTGATATAGTCACAAATCATAGAATATACACATTTGTTTAAGTTTAATATATAGGAAACAAAAGGTGCTAGAGGAAGTGTACATAAAACCTAAAAAGTTTTATTACGCCTTTACTACGCGCAACTGGATAAGGGCGTATAACTATTAGCCGGGTGGTGGACAGCACCCAAGCATTATAGCTCTCGGGCATGTATTAGTAGACGACACATGTGGTTACGGTAATAGTGGCATTCGTTTGCACACTCAACGTGTAGTTATTTGATTGTGGTAATTAATGTTACGCTACGGTTACATAGATAAAGTGCACCGTCCAATATACTTGATGCACGATACTTGTGTTTCCTGTATAAGGAAATAATAAATTACTTAAATTAAGCTATAATAATTTAAAGTCATGGTCTCCTTAACATAAGGCATTTCCATTGAAATAATATTTATGGACTTTATGGACAGTTATAAGTATTAAAACAGGTTTTATTTTCTATTTGAGTACAGTAAGGATATCTAATGGTTAGGAATGTTCTGTCTAGGAATAACGTTTCTAAAGCTCTTCAAATAGGCTCCTCAATAAAATCTATTGTGGCAAATGTAATTATGAGACTAGTTACATCTACTTAAAAATATATATCTTATGGGGTTTGTAAAAAGATCTTACCTACGTTGTTGTTTTTGATAAAACCAACAATGCTCTATCTAAGCTCCACAAGTTGAATCAAATAAATATATAGAAAGAAATTGTAATAATAAGCAAATGTAATTAAACAAGACAATATTAAAACTTTAAATAAATTAACGTAAGAGATTTACAGCATATCTACAAAATTATATTGAGATACGTATGCTGCATAGTTTCCTCAATATATATATATATATTCATTTACAATTATTCATAATGCATTTATTTAGGTCGAAAGCCAGCTTCGAGATAAACCAACTGAAATTTAGTCATAATGATTCAAATTAAGCAATTTAAACATTGTAACAAAGACATACATAACACTTATATAAAATAACTCCTTTGTTCATTCGGTCAGTATTATGAGTTAATTACAAGTGTGTAGCGGTAGCGGAAACGCAGCGCGCCGAGGAAGAACCCAGTGCCACAGATCGCAATCCGAACAACAATAGGGGTAAATGCGGTTGTCGATGTCGCGTATACCATTTGTTTTAACACGCGTTTAATTTCGTAATCATTTCACAAGTAGCACTTATGATATTACAAATTCATATACGTTGTCTATCCACTCATGATATTTTGCGGGGTTTTCCGTTTCCAAATATAGTTAGTTCTACAATCTATACGCTATTGGAGCTAATTTCTTATTTCGCCACCGGCGCGAGCGCAGCTCAAGGCGACGCCTTTCCAACCCAGAGCAATCGGTTTATTAATAAATTTATAATTTCCTTTTAAGAAAACAGTGTACGAAGTCGAATTTAACTAGCACCCACACATCTGACTTGTATATTTCCAAAGGGCTATTATTTTATTTGCCTAAGTTATGAATCATTTACATTGGACATTATAATTTACAAACAGATTTTTGTAACTTTGTTAGATAATACGAGTATGTAATATTTAATACTTTTACAACAACTACTGCAATAAATTATAGATAACTAACTGTTATATATGTATATAGATAGTAGGTACCTAATGCATCAGACTAAGCTACGGATACAAAGATTACATTAGTAAAGTAAAATATCGCCCTGCCCACGCCCAGCTGCGCCATATCCTTCTGTCTGACCTGGATCAGAAACCACTTTTAGATCTAATTGCGGTTTAGTATAATTATATCTAATGTAAATAAGCATATCAACCAGCATCTATTTCAGATGAACGCCTGGTCGTGTGACTGGCGTCTTTAAAGTACCTAGTTTAATTTTAGGTAAAATTGATTAGATATTATAATAATATTTGTGCGCAACTTGCCAACAGAGAATATTTATTTGAATCACGAAATTTTGCTCATATATAAATCTACATAAAGTTTTGTCATGTGGTTGGGAGAGGAGTTTGTTAGTTTTGTTAAATAGTATTTATTTTATAGGGTGACAATATCAAAATTGCAAATTATCTTAGTCAACTCCATTGTATGAGTAAGCGTCAGGTGCTTTTGCTGGCAGTCCCAATAGATGGCACTTCAGTACAAGTTTCAATGTCACATATTGGGACATTGGAAATATTAACACTCTGCCCTAATAACCATCAGCCTGTCTTAAAATTATGCAAATAATTTAGATATAAGCTAATTATTTCAAAGTTGGGATATGAATCATTAAAGGTACATACATTAATCATCGTTTAAATGCCCTAATAGTTGATTTTATCTTATCAATGGCAACTCAAGCTATAGTGACGAGTATTGGTACAGAGTCGGGTACTAGTACTTCAACCTTACATAAACTTTTATTCTACCTATAACATTGATGCATTTACTAATAATTGTGTTAACTTTTTTACAACGGCATAATAGATCAATCATCTCGATTGTTTCAGATGGTCTAGTTTTTATGACACACGATTAGCGAAGAGTAGCCGGCCCACTAACTAGGACTAATTGAAGCTTATCGATAGTTGACTGTAGTAATTGTAAAACCTATTTATACTTTAACATTGTCACGTGTAGGATAATCAGCTAATCGCTCACGAGACGTCGACAAAAACAATAACAACAACAATAAGAATGTCATGCGCAGGTGAATCATTTTCTGGCATAAAAACTTAAATATATTTATAAGGATACAATTGCACGCGATAATATTTATTTAACAATTTGGTTTTTTGACACCTATTGCGAATGTGACTTGTTTAAAGAATACATTTAAAAAATATATAAATAGTATTTCGCTTTTTTATTAGCGATCTATCACCGAGAAATATTATCCTACTTTATAATATTTACTGCGATATACGTTATCAAAATATTCACTAACTAATGCGCTACGCTTCAGCAGATAGGCGGAAACCGAATTATCGCGTATCTAAATCTTAATGCTCTGTTCTTCAAATCTTAATGTCCTAATGTTTTAATTTTAAAAATATTGTAATGAAATATTTGAAATTATGGCTTAATGTAGAAACGTATCGTTTGAAGTTCGTTGGATCCTAATAATTAAAGTGTTGCTTAGAGTGTAAATTGTTGAATAATGGATGCTGATGTGGTATGACGCCACCACGATACACTTATACGGTTGGCCAACGCGCGTGCGCCGAATGGCACATCCGCCGACTCTTTTGTGCTAAAATGTAAACAGTGTTCAAGTAAGTAGGTACTGAAATGCTCAACGGTGTCGAAACGAGTGCGGTCGCCGCACGGGCCTAGTGTGGCTAGAAAAGGCAACTCATTATCAGCACGCAAAAGTTAGTTAATTGCCTCCAAGTACAAAATGTCCTAGTGGTAGGACATCGTGCTTATTCAAGAGATCGTAACAGCTTAGGAGTATTCTTATTATGCAAACTCAGTAGTGAGTAGTCTTGATGATATGACATGTCGCAAATTACAGTAGAACATACTTAGTAGAAAATTTGTTAAACTTATAGAGGTCATCGAATGACATTTTGACTCAGCAATAGACATTACAAAACCTGAAATATAAATTTTAGCGCTAACCTGCCATTACATTCTAGGCAAGTACTTTTATTTGAATACTTGACCTTCTCAAATTTACCTGTTAACAACTGCCCACGTTGCAGCATGTAACGTTCTGAGCCAAGCAGAGGTCGCTTGCGCAACGCGCCGAGCCTTTGCGGGGCTGCCGGACAGCTTGCTGGCTCTGCAGGCCCTAACTCCATAATTTAATGACAAAACAAAGAATTGCTTACAAATTTTCTTTGAAAACTTCTTAATACCCATATAAATATGACATATATATGCATACTATCACGACAAGGTTTGCTCTTCTTGATACAACTAATAACTAGATACTACGACTCACGAAATCAATTAATACCCATAATTCAAGAGTGATAAACTAAAGCAATACCACTTAATGATTGTTGTCAGTGTAATTTAGTATCGGGAGTAGAACACGTTGCAAATCTCTTCCTAGATCGAGCATTACCTAATCTGCCGTAAGATCCGCATCTTGTTGTTTCCAAACAGATAATTCTCATCCAACAATGATACGTAGAATGTGCGCAGGTAATGCGAGCTTTCCTCTCATTTCCCAACAAATGTAAACATACATCACACGATTATCTGTGTGTGTGCGATAGATCTGCGTTGGCTCATTTCCATGTCTCGACAGCGGTTATGTCGTGCTGTCTGTCGAAACACCCCGGACCGGCTACAGACGGGCCTGCGCCCGCGACGGGTTACGAGGCCAATTAATATCTCCATTAATCAACCGGACAAACCACCCGTTTACTAAAACTATTGCAAAATGATATCTTTTAAAATCACATTAGGGAAATTTTTGGTCAATTGCAACATTACTATGGAGCAATAATTAGTAATACTTAACTGGTCTGGCCCGGCTAAAGTGATATAAATATTTCAAATTACTGCTGTGACGATATTTTGATTATGGAAAGTTCAGCAGTTTACGAATATAATAGTAAATCGAGTATATTTGCTGTAAAATTAAGCTAGGTATATTTATGATCACTTTCATACAAATCCACCTAGTTTACCTATGGATGGAATATCGATACATTGAAACAATGTTGTGACACCTAACTCGTTTTTGTTAGTAGTTTCCTGTTGGTTACATAGCTAAACCTGAGGAGTAAAGGTCATCTCACAAATGCCGAACAATGCAAGACATACAAATCAAGTTGTGCGGACGTTATTAATATGGTTAATAGAGCGAAGCGCTTAGATGCAAAGGATATGACAGCGAAGATGCCCTAAATTATTACCTTGATGCGACTAGAAACACGCAAGCCTGCTAAGGGGATGGCCATGTTATCCTTTAATATATATTATAATTAACTAACTATAATTAACGCCCTTGTATCAAATAAACGAGGTTTAAGTGATAATTTGTTTTTAAGCACGCCACTAAATAATTACTCAAAAGCATATTCAAGTAGACATGCAAATCATTTACAATCGTAGAATTGCATTATGGAAGAACATTGTAAGAAGCGTTATTCAATCCTGCGAATCGCGTGCTCCCTGCGCCCGCGCCGGCTCCAGTGGCCGGCGCACAGTCCACCCTAAACTATTGTTAGACATGAATATTCAACACCATGCACTTAGCACGCAGTTGGTGATATCTAAGTGCGAACCTCGACCTGCATTTAGTTAACAAATGGTGTTAAGGTATAACGTTAAAGCCATAATCATAACTTATTAAGAGTTGCTTAAGAAACGTCTATAGAATCAGCGGCATAGGTGTTATTGTTAAATAACAATGCACTATTAAAGTCTATATAAACTGCACAGGCTTGAAATTTATATTATTAGATTTTGAAAAGGCCTTCGATCATTCTTCGTGTTCAGTGACCAAGAATGTGCGGAGCACGTTTAAGGCAATCACACGTAATGCGAGTCCGTTCACCTTGCTCATTCGACAGTTGCATTTAATAAAATAGTCAGAGTAAGGTCAGGCTCGGAGCCAACTCACCACCCCGAGGGAGCCGCGAGGCCACCGGGCGGCGAGCGCGGGCTTGCTCCACGCATGATCTTGTCGTGTGTTGCAACTATATGATATGATCGCAGCTTGCGAGCTAAAACGTGGTCGCACAGCAATTTCAGACATTTATGGGTAATTCATGCACATTAACTTGAGACTTACTTTAGCAAAATCATTTTGTTTGAATCCTTCTGCGTAGGTACCGTTTCGAAATGACAGTTTGTTTAATAAGTAGGTACCTAATTGTATTAGTATAGACCAATTACCTAAATGCGGGTCAATGCGTGTTTCGATAGTTGATTAAGCCAATAAACGCGATGTCAAAACGGGGACCTAGAGGTTTATAGCATTAGCACGTGTCCTGCCTTTTCACGGCACATTACACAACTGAACACACAAACACACAAAAGTGCGATACCGAGCTGGTAAATCAATTTGAATTTTCTACTAATTTTTAATTTTCTTTACCCCTTGATTTTTTTTAACCCTTTTCAATTGTTTTTATCTGAACTAATTGACTAGCACCTTACGCGCCCGAATCAAGTTCTCTCGAACTAAACTGTGTTTCTCGGTCAAGGAGAAAGTAACTTTTATAGCTTATGTTATGTCACATTGCACAAGTTGCGCCAAAAAGACATTTATCGAGAGACACACGAACTACACGCACGTCTTCTTAATATTAAAAACATTGTTTGTATTTGCAGATAGTACCCAACTAGCAAAATTTCGTCATATAATCGTCGCGGAAACGTAACATATTCAGGCTTTTAGCTTATGAAATTGGTCATAAAAACGTAATAATTACGTTTATATAACGCGATTTGGGCCCATATTACTCAGCTTTTTAGCCATATAAAAGCCATTTAACTGAAACTGCCACCACTTATTCGTCATATAATAATCATCGCCGTGACCACTTTATAGCTAACTAGCTGTATAATAGCGACTTATATAGCTTTTATATGACTTTTCATCATATAAGAGCCATATAACCGTTGAGTTAGTTATTTATTGATCATATAATTGCTACTTATATGCCAAATTTGTGGAATAAAAGTGTCTAGCGAAGCTAAACAGAAGACGGATTGACAACTTGCTCGTGCATATAATTTTGTTAGTGCTAGCTGGTGTAAACAAAATTAAATCACTTAATGCTGTTGAGTATGTTTTGACAGAGATATCTAAGTAATATATGACCATGTTATAATTGGCATTATAAATTCTACCTAATGGTGAAAATGTATTCGCACTTTACTGATAAAGTATACTATATTTAGTAGTAAATAATGAACGCGCCACTTTAATTATTAGTTATTACAATATAAATTAAATAAATATTTTTAATTATTACGAAGGAAACTACTATATGACATGTATACGATTAACATATCATATAACTGCTTCGTATTAGTTCTTATATAGCAAGTTTAGTGGTTTAAGCGCCATGACACCTACAGGTAGATACGTTAATCATATAAAAGTAACAGCTGAAACCAAAAAGTTCTATAATAGCTATTATTTTTTCATTTACTCGAGCATAGGTCATATAAGATGTAATTATTCGATAAATAGTCAAGTAAGCGTCATGTAAAAGCAGGTTACTCAGCATTAATCTTATATGACTCTTTAGTCATAAAAGATGTCGAGATGCTGAATAAAACACTTTTATAAAACAAGATATATAATTAGCTGTTATATGACTTCATTCACAATAGTCATATAATAGCAACTGCGTTACGTTTACTCGACTTTTTCTCACAAGTCATAAGTCAGCCATATAAGTTTTTGCTACTCGGCAAAAAAGTCATATAAGCGTTTTATAAATGTGTCTTTTTCAGCAACTTCTTATATGACTCTTAAGTCATATAAGAAAGTCGTATAAACGTGTATATGACATCTTATACGACTATTATGCTATTGCTGTATAAGTTGGCTTTATACGACAGGTACTGTGTAATTTGCGTTTATATGACTTTTATACGACATATTGCTGTATAAGCTGGCTTTATACGATAGGTACTGTGTAATTCGCGTTTATATGACTTTTATACAACTTATTAGCTGAGTAAGCTCGATGTTATATGACTGTTTTGCTAGTTGGGTACGAGACCTGGATAATACAAACGCTGCACCGCAACGAGTGACGACATAAACATACCAACATATACATACACGACAATGAGAACGTCCCTACTCCTGGCGGGCGCTTGCGCCCTGCTGCTCACTGTCAGCGCGGCCCCCGCCCCTGCCCCCGCTCCGGAACCTGCGCCAGCGCCAGGGCCCGATCCAGCGCCCGCCGCAGCTGCCATTAATGACAACACGCCCGAAATCATCGAAATTATTGCACCCGCTGCCAGTGCACAGGTTAGTATTTCACTTCTATCTAGTGGTATTTTCAGGGCTAGTGAAGAAACTCGGCATATTCATATGTTTATTGCAGCTGGTAACAACACATATACACAGACATCTGTCTGGCATGCAGGCCGCAGTGCGAAGCCGCCCGCGATGCCTAATTCTGATTAAATTACTTAAATTGAAGGAATGTGAAGGCTACCGTGAGAAAAGTATAATTGGTTATAAAAATAATTACAATAATTGTGACTCGATCTAGCAAACAAGGGGCATAAAAAATACAAAATCAAGTCCATAATTGACTTAAAATTTTAAAAGCATGGGGGATTGATGTATGCCACATTACTACTAACTAAAATAATTTAATTGATAACTGTTTAGTGTAGACAGTATGTTTATTAAGCAATCGCAAATTTTAGAACGTTATTCTCGAATATGTATTTGCTTAGCGGAATCTTATCGATTTCATAACTTCATATAGGTAGAGTCAGCAAAAGATATTGCTAAGCGGGCTCAAAATTAACTTGGCACGACCTTATTGCCAAGACTATAAGAGTGTGTTAAGATCATTGTGAACACCCTACCCGCTAAGCAATATCTGCTGATGACTGTACGAGGTATAGCTGCATACATTTCCATTTTAGCTTAAACAACAACTCTATCGTATGTACCTAAGTATGTCTGTATAGTTGCTTCATTGAGTAATTAGTCATTGTGATTTTCAAGTTTTAGGGTAGGTACTGTCTAGTATTAATGCAAAACTCACAAGAATCTGTCAGTCTGTCTACCAGAAGACTAATTTATGCCCCTGGCACTGTGACTGAATTTTGGTGACATTCACAGAAGTCCGATGTTAAGTTTCTCTACCTACATGCTATTTCACTCACAATACCTATTATACCTAGTTAGATACTACTTCGGACTTCGTAGCTTGACATCGCGTGTTTATTTAATAGCTGTCACATTTATCTTTTGCAGTGGGTTTAATGACGCCACCTCACGCGCTCATTACATCTGCAATTAGCCACACTTCCTTCCGAGGAATGTTGCGCTAAGCACAAAATATTCAAAAAATCAAAGTTATATTTGCTTATACAGTGTGTATATGAAATATAGCCGCATATTGTAACCAGACGTAGATTTAAGTATTATAGTCTAACTTTTATGACAATTATTAATTTAGCGTTAACTACAATACATACACATTGTCAACAAACAACAACAAAGCTTTACATTGCGTGCTGAATTATTTTATATGAAACAAAAAAGTTTGCTTTTTTTTAAATAATTTTGCGATAAATATATTAATTAGTGCCTGTACTAAGACCCCCTAAAGTTTGCGGTTATATCAAATATACACGCTGTACCTATACCTATCGCTACATACGCCATGAAATAAATCGTAGCGGCCGGAACGCGAACAAATATCTGAAGAGGCCTTTATTGCCATAACGATAGAGGCGTGGTTAGATATTTTTTGCTCCGGACGCTATGATATATCTGATGGCGACTGTACATATTATTGAATTGAATGAAACATATCCAGTAGAAGTTTTTAGTAAAATTTCAAATGTTATATTCCAGGAAACGCTGTCAACACTGAACCTAGGCGCACCAGGCGCCGAGCTCAGCGAACGAAACAAGCGCACCATCGGTATCCTGCGGCAGCTCTTCCCTACTCTAACGCAGGTAAATTACCCATCGGAAAAGGAAAATCCTTTTTATATTTACATTTACTTGAAATGTTTCCTTGTATTATATCTTGTCCTTATACATTGTTTTTATTTCCACTGAACCTTGCCCAAGTGCCTCCCAAAAATATCCAAACTTTTTTACGAGCAATAGTGTTTTCATTATTCTAGCTTTTATATTCCAGAATTAGATTGTGCCCTGTTCATCGCGATACGAGTTGTGTAGTACGGTAGTGGGTTGTGTTCTAGATTATCGAACAAAAGGTGCAGCAAATCACTAGCGTTGTACTGCAAACGTTCGGACCAGTGGTTTTACGGGCCTTCTTGGGCAATCGTAACGGCGGCGGTGGAGGCGGCATGGAGGGTGGCGGCGGAGGCTCCATCGAGCTCGACGACGATGATGATGATGATGACGAAGAGGCCACGACTACCACTACGACGACAACCACTACCGCCGCTCCTGATGAGCCCGAGCGCCGACGTCGGCGCTGGGCGCTAGTCTACCGCCCGGTACGAGGGCAGGGCTACGGCATGCAATCGCGACTGATTAATATCGGAACATTCACCCACCCTTAACTTTAGAAATAGTCAAAAGCGACGACTGGGAGGGAGAATAAACCGTATTAATCGGGTGCGGCGTGGCCCCAAAAGCATCCCCATAGCACGCGCACTAACCCCAGCCTGCCCGGGACGGCAGTGCGGGCGCGCGCAGACCGCGCGCCTTCATCGTCATCGTCATCGTCACCCATTGCATCCCCACATCATCCCCTCTTCACGATCACGCATGTAATATCACATTTCTTGCAGGAGGTACCAGAGCAGCAGCAGAATTTATTGTCGGGCGCCGAGTCACAGCAAGCGGAGGTCCGTGTGGCTTTTGGCGAACAACAGCAACAGGCGGCTGAACCACGCTCCGATGAAGACCAACAAACTGCCGCTCAGACCAACAATGCTGCCATTGACGAAATCACACTCGATGATACCGACAACAGCGAAGAAAATAGAAATAAGAGGTAGATGCCCAAAACAAAGCAATCACTAATAAAACTAATACATGAAAGTAAGCTTAGGTAGTTATCTCTGTTAAAGTCATGCAAGTTTTTTCTATACGATAAATTGGTGACTAGCTCTGTGCTCCCACGTGGAACCGCAACAAAGGCAGCATGCTTGATAGTAAAGCAGTACCGTTTTTGTGACGCTTTTCATTTCACACGGTCCGATTTCTCGCGCAGCCAGCAGGGCATGGGCAATGCCGTCGCGACCAATGCATGTCCTAACACGTAGGCATTATGTAAATATAAATTATGTGTAACATTATAGATTCCTGAGCTTCGGAGGTTCATCGGGTGGCCAGAACAGCGCCGGTGGTGGCTCTGGAAACTTCCTCTTCGATATCGTCAGGGTGAGTCCTATACAAACAACATCTCAAGCGATTCTTTCCAATTTCTTCTCTTTCATCTGATACATAACCTAGCTTTCATAAACGCCTGTTTAAACTTATTTAACTTTCAGATACCTTATTAAAAACTACCAACATCTTCGGAACATTTTCATTCAATATACTTATTACCTATCTTAAATATTTTATGAAATCTACTTATCTATCTTAACTATTTCATGAAATCCTATAACCTTAAATCTGTAGTTAGGTATTTTACCAATCTCTCCATCTTTTTCTACATTTACACCCTCACCACATACTCAGTACCTACTACTCAAATTAGGCAAGGAATTGCAATAGTCTGTTTACTCGTTTGTATGCAATGGTGATCCACGAGGCTGGCGTAAGTTGGGCACGGGAGAGCTGATAGTCGGAAGGTTGAGGGCTGAGGGTTGTTGCAGCGACCAGCCGAGGCGATGGCGCGCGCAGCGGGCTCAGCTTTTCGTCTGTTCGCTGGCACCGATTCACTCAACCTCGGCCTCACCGCCTCCCACTCGGCCACGCTGGACTCTTCACAAGTACACAGATAAAACAAAAACAAAATGCACCAAATAGCTTGCTCATAATATGAGCAACCTACTTCGTAGAATTGAGCACCTTGTAGTTTGCTAGTTCTGGCAGTGTAGTGCAAATACTGGTCGCAGATCGTCGTCGTCGACGTTGTTATTGTAAATGTCGCAGTTGCCTGTAGCGTAGTTGCATAAATAGATCGCTTGGTGTCGTAGTTCTGTAGACGTTACTCATTAACAACTAACACATTACCTACAATACTCCTTCCGCCTTTCCTTTTCTCCTTTTCCACATATTTTCTTCCGTATCTGAGGTGTCACTAAGAATCATTTATAATATATATCCTAACGCACTTGTATCAAGTCGATGCACATTCTCTAACAGTCCGGCGCAATCGATATTACGTGTCGCTTGCGCAACGGCCGCTAATACCTACTCGCTCCAGCGCGCTGCTTCCGAAGAGCCGCTCGGACGACTAACATTTCATAACTTTGCAACACGCTGCTCGTTAAAAATTTGAATAGCCAATAACATTGTTTCTGCCATCGGCTAATTATATATGCCACAGTTGGCAAATATATCGAGGGCGTATTGCACGAGCAGCGTGTCGCAAACATACGGTTCATGCCCATTCTTGACTTGCGTGTTTATAATTTACAGCTGGTCGCCGGGTCTTCGGGCGGTTCATCTGGCGGTGGCGAGGCTATCGGAGGAGGTTCCGACACTGAAGGTGACGATGGTGCTGCCAAAGGCGACAACCTCACCGAGGGCGTTCCCGGCCCCATCACGCGGTTGTTCATCATCGCCAACCGAGGCATCGCAAACCTGATCCAGGACCTCATCCTACGGCTAGCACAGACCTCCGAACGGATAGTCAACTTCAAGGCGCGACTGATTACCTCCATCATCTAATCGCCTCGAGCGTAGAACAATGCTAGTGTACTAGTGTAGTGCGCGTGCGCCGCGCAGGGAGCCAGGGACTGACGCGCCAGGGAACGAGCGCGCGCCCGTGCCTGCCGGCACCTACCACGCTCTCTGTTTAACCGGGTGCCGGCACCTTCCCCAACCCTTGATCCTTCTAGAATAAGAAACCACCGAACCTCGAGATAATGCTTCTCAAAACTATTAAACTAAATCAAGTAGGTGTGTAGATAATATGGGGAGTTTCAAGTTTTTTTCCAAATATGTAATAGCAGTGTAAATACGTAGCTATAAATTAATGTTATGCTTTATTTTCGTTTATCTGTTACATATTTTGAAAAAAAAACTGTGATTTAAATATTTTTATCTAAACAGTGGACGTTATTGTTGAAATGTAAATTTGATATTTACTTTAGTAGTGACACGAGAAGAACTTTTAGTACGGTATTTAATTCTGAGAGAGAAGTTCCTAATCGCTTTTCGCGACCGCTTGCGCCATCTGTCCAAACGTAGACTCCGACCAGTCCCGTCAGATGGCGCTCTATATATTTATTACGCCCGCTGCACGCTAAGCACCGCGTATCGCGTGCGCTGGTTCCCTGGCTCTTAACTGTAAGTGTAGTAGATAAACGCGGTGCGCTGGCCCACGGGGCCGCTGATCTGCTCAAGCTTTTTTACCTAAAGTGACAATGTCCAATTCGTTTTTATGTTTGTAAATATGTATTATAGCGGAATTTGTGTAAAATAAATTTAGTTAGTTACAAATCTGATTATCACTATTCTCCTAATCCTATTATTTCTTCCAGCATTGTATCAATAATTAATAAATAATGTCATCTACTCATACATACATACTTGCGTAATATAATGTAAATTGCACCAACAAAATTCAATTTTAGGCCCGATCGCTGGATCTAGTGTTTACAAAAAAAAAATATGTTGCGGGTTGCGCACTAGTTTGGCTTATTTATTACCGTACCTAAATGGTACGTACCATTCCTACGCATTGGAAAAAATATTAATTACCACAGAGGAGGCAAAATTACATTAGATAAATCGATATATACCTAAGCAAGTGACCTATTTTTTGAATTTTTTCACTAACTAAATAAATTCGATTCAATCAAAACTTTTATTAAGTCGATAATTCACATGATATGTTAATTCCCTTCTCACAATTCATGACAAATTTTCGTGTTTAGGAAAGTCCAGTCACGTTGAATAACATACATAGTTCAGAACATAGCTATAATCATATGAGACACGAGATTCTTCATACATATATTTTTGATGCTGACCGTACAGACCGTGAGATTCCAGAAAATACCTCAGATAAAATCCTTATGTTATCGAGGCTTCTGATATGATGGACGATGGTCCAATGTCAGAACGTGACGGCAACGAAACGGGACCATATTAAGCCTACTGAGATCACGGACTCTACGATATTTTAACAAACCATTAATATTTTACTATTTTTTAATTTTATACATGTAGAGATATGTATGCAGTGTATAGATTTTGATTATGCCTTATGCCCGATCCACTTAAAGTACTATTACAGCTGACATGTAAACTTTTGTGGCTAGCGTTTACTTCACGCACAGTGGATATATTTATTAAATTGTTTTAAAAGATAGGTTTCGGAAAAGCCAATGCATTATTTAGTAATCATATGAATATGACACGGTCGAGAATCAATTCTGGGGCCCTGAAAAAGGGTACGAGTATGTATACATTACTCACCGGCCATTTTGGAAAACGGTGTACAACCTACACTGTACGTACCTGTGCACTTGTATTAAATGTATACCCCTTTTCACAAGCCTAGGGAGTTGTACCATTTTTCACTAGGGCCACAGATTTGTACCTACCTACGGTAGCTGAAATACCCTTTTACAATGGATGGTTTTACGACCGTGTATATAATGTCTTAGATATACTTATTTTAATGTTCACATTTCTCGCGACAGTTCAAAAGGAATTGAATCTAGTTCCTTTAAGTGGCTCGAACAAAACTAAAACCGATATGTAGGTATATAAGTACTGATTATAAGTAGTACCTTACCTACTATAGTACCTACTGAGTACCTATAGATTACCGACCTATAAATACATAATTTATGTAGGTCCGTCAATTTGTGTCATGACATGAGCGTTTGAGCGTTCAACGAATATATTATTATGAAGGCATTTTTATAGTTGAGTACATAGACGTAATTTCGTGGGCACATCTCGTCGCAACTCGCATGGAACTGCTTGGAACAATAAATATGATTCCTAAACTATATGTTGATATAATTATTGGAATGTAATCGGAAAGTGATGGTACTTGAAATATATAGGCGTACAGGCAACCAATTGGAACCCTAGGCCACTCGGGAACCTTGTCGAAGTGAGGTTATTAATCAGATTGTAAGAAATCTTTTACTATTTGTCATTTCGACTTGGTTCTAGAGTGACCTAGGGCTCCAATTGGTTGAGAGTACCTTCACTTTCCGCACACACTCTATCTCATGAACATGTTACCTCTCATAGTAGGTAGCTGTATTTAGAAAATAATTATTTAAAAAAACTATATGTCACAAATATTCCAAATGAATATGTAGATTATCTAGGTACCTATTTGGTTTCCAGATAGCCCGAAGACACGTACCTACTAAAGCAGCACACACAGCACACATGAAAAATTTTTGATTGCACTTACAGTATGTACTGCAAACACAGTTATACTATACGGACCCCAAACAGTTATTATCGCTTATACCTACTTAAGAGTAATTCGTAAGGAAGGAGTCAACCAGTTTCGCGACGCAGCCGATGCAGCAGCGTCTGCGCGCAGCAGCGTCACTCGCGCGCAGCGCCGGCCGGGCTGCCAGCAACGTCGGCGCTCGCGGCGGCAGAGGTACGCTCGCCGGACACCGAGCAAGCAGCGGCCGCGCGGTGACAAGCCGCGGCCGGGATACTCGTAGCATATGCAACGAAATAGCACTGTTGACAAATCAACAAGAACCTTAAATTTGATAGGCTGCAATTAAAGAGAATTATCCAATTTAATTTTAGCAAATATGTTCCTGCGTGGATTGGCCGCGGCTTGGCTAAGTCACTCCATAATAATAAATCTAAACTACAAGCCCCGATGCATATGTTCTCGTACAGTTAGACAGTTTTTCGAGATTATCCCGTTCATCCACAATTTTTAATCAAATCAAATAAAAATCAAATCAAAAATTAAAGACGACATGGTGCACCTGATGCACTGCGAATTTTGCATCAAGCTTATAAGCGCGGAATTACGGTGGTGAACGAAAATATAATTTAGACACTGGTTTGTTAAAATCGATTTATTAAACAACAAAAGCGTACTTCAGATTGTTATGTCTCTTGAAATGTAGTACATTAACCATGACTAACGTTCATACAATTTATCATTAGCATAATGTGATCATTTTTAAAATATTCAAAAATTTGTAAAAATTGTTTCGAACTAGACGAACTCCACTACATCGGGGCTTGTGTAACCAAGGAAATCTAATATTTAGCTTCATTCGTTTAATTGCGAATGCGCAATGCCTAAAAGTAGGTACCTACAAACGGACCCTATCGGAGACAAAACGGGATTCGCGACGGGTGCGGTATCGGTTACATTTGAAAACAAACGCACTGCTGAAACACCAATACCTATAATAATTAGCTGATTAGACTAGTTACCTTTATTAAAGTTTTTTTATAGCTAGAAGGTTGTCAGTTTCATAAATGTTCAATTTAAAACAGTGTATAAACAATTCCTGCTTTTAAGTAAAGTGTTTTATGCTCAAGCTCTGCATTCATCTTTTTTGTAATAATAAATAAAACAACAAAATTTTACCAAAAAACTCTTGAAAAATTAAATACTACAGCCAGCAGCATTTGTCATCAAATTATCTTGAAATTTTATTATTAGATGTATACAAAAAGGTATATAAAATAAATTAAAGTAAAGTTGTGATGAAAGCCAATAATGTTGTGATTGATATCCTAAATTTTAATGTCATTACGACACTTGGTATTTTTTTTCATTTTCAGAAACTTAAAGACTTCAATCGTTTAAATCATCTCGTCTGACTCTGGCTTAAAGGACTAGTATCCAAGCCATAAACATTTAAAAAAAAAACTCGTCTGACTCTGACTCATTTCAGAACTGTCAAACTGACGTTTTAACGAAAACAATAATTCGTTTGGTCACGTCAGGCTTGACGAGGTTTCATTTGTGTTTAAATAGGTTTAGAAATGTTTTTATTTTTATAACTTAGATACATTATTTAAAAACAACAGAACACAAGATGGCACTATACGAAGGTATTGCGCTAATACAGGAGAAGCAAGCAGTGGTGCTGGATCTCGGTTCTGAATACACCAAGTAAATATACCCTGTAAAACTAAAATAAACTATTTTGAGATCATTTCACTAATGATATAGTAGACCAGAATCTTCATTTAATGTTCGGCACTGTTGCATGTATTTTACTCTACAAATGAAACTAGCTAATAAATAAAGTTAACTCAAGATTATCTTTTCATAAATGTAGGTTCGGATTCACGGGCGAGGCAGCACCGCGATGCATCATACGCTCACAGTTTTGGAGCCCCGAACTGCGCCGTTACAAGAGAGTTTACGAGTATGCCAATGAAGATGAGTTGTATGATAACTTAGTGCATATGCTGCATCTACTCTACTTTAGGTGAGAAGCTTGTGACTTTATAAAAAAGAACATTTATGCCGTTTTTAAGACACACCACATCACATCATATATTACATAGGCCTCTCCCACTAACTATGCATGAAGCATCAGGAGTTAATGCCCATAATCGCCATGATGGGCAAACATGTTGGCAGTCACAGTAACGTGTCCATTATGATGACACTGTTGCCCATCATCAATCCGTAATAAATGAATGGACAGTGACACTTCAATCCCTTTCAATCCCTTTTTAAGACACTTGAAACAATACTATGTAATGCCCATAGTTAATTGAAATTGAAACACGGAAGCTGTAGCCATACAAAACTCCCTTTTAAAGTCACCACCACTTCAGGACATCATAACTATGAATTTCTATGTTAAAATATTTAAACTACCTGCAGCTGTTTAAAAATGGTTGTGATTGGTCGACCTTTGATTGTCCATACTCTATTTGGATTTATGTAACATGTTGCGTGGACATAATATATTATGCGTGGTGTTATGAAAAGTGCTATCCATTTTTAAAGGAGCCTTCTATTACATTTATTTATTTCATATTTATTGCACGAAATAAAATGTTATCATACAAAAGGCAAACTGAATGCAATAAAGCATTCTCTACCAATCAACCTTGAGGCAAAGAAGAAAGATATCAGTATATTATTAATATAAATTTAAATAAAAATCTTTGAATGTTAAATGAATATTGTTAAATTGTTACTTCTTTGGGTCCTGTAACACAGCTCACAGGGATTCCTAGTTCAGGACCCATATGCATTGTAATATTAATGTTGCTCTTTGAATAAATATATTTCATTTCATCTCATTTCATTTTAAGCTTCTTGGAGAGTCATATCAGATACCTTGAACATCTTATTACTATTAGTGGTTTTCAAATTTCAATTTCAAAGCCTTTATTTCTGATATATTATTATTCTACAATTATAATATTACTTAGTTATACAAGTTTCTAATCAGCGTGTCCTTTCAACACAAAGGCCTCCTCTTTTTCCTTCCACCCGAACCTGTCTCTTGCAAGCCTGACCCACATGGGGCCGGCAACTGAGGTCATCTGACCATCGCATTCGTGGTCTTCCGATTTTTCTTTTTGCATTGTGTCGTGGTACTCATTCTTTCATTTTTTGTCCATTTCTCATTGCTTCGGATCATATGGCCTGTCCACCTCCATTTTGCAGTATTAGACTTCCTCTCGACATCCTCCCATTTTGTTATTTGCCTAAGATCTATTATTATTATACATGATGAATATTGAATATCTTCATACAGACATGTGTTGGTGAACCCCAAAGAAAGGCGTGTGGTGGTGGCCGAGTCACTACTAACTCCTACAGCATTCCGTGAGACACTTGCCAAAGTGCTCTTCACACACTATGAGGTAAATATAACTCTTGTTATATTGTATACAAATATTAGCTTTATGAAACCATTAAATTTATAATATAGTACCCCATCTTCAAAGTAACATTCTATTAAACCTCAATCATGATGGTGATGGTGAAATTGTAGTTATTGACAAATTTATTAAATATGTACTTGTCTTGTATGCCTCAATAAATAAAATAAAATCACTAGAAATGTTAAATTAATTTCATAATCACAAAATTGTGATATAATAATACAAACAGTTAAAAGATTTCCAATATACTGAAATTAAAGTTTTTTTTATTTTTACGTCAGTATTACAATAATAAGTGAATGAATTAATTGTTATTATTAGATAATTAAAGCACAGTAATTATTGTAATTATAAATAATAACTAAAGTTATGACCAACCACGAAATAACACCTATAATAGTCAGAGGCAATAAAATTGACTATGTAGATGAATACACCTACCTTGGCCAAATCATTTCCCCAAAGGACCTTACAACTAAAGAAATAGAAAATAGAATCAGCATTGCATGGAGAAGATACTGGTCTTTCAAAGAAGTGATGAAGAACCCCGATTTACCAATGAAGGCTAAGTCTAAAGTATTTGATTCCTGTATACTCCCCAGCATGACATATGGGTAACAGACGTGGAGTTTTGTAAAACATAATATACACAAACTAGAAGTATGTCAAAACAATATTGAACGTAGTATGCTTAATATAAAACTTAGAGATAAAATTAGATTACAAACAATAAGAAAGCAGACTAAAACTAAAGGCATAACACACTATATTAAAAAGCTGAAATGGAATTGGGCAGGCCATATGATGCGGAGCAAGAAAGATAAGTGGTCAAAATATGTAACAGAATGGTGCCCAAGACAATATAAAAGAAACAGAGGAAGACAATGCCGTAGATGGGAGGATGACATTGTCAAGGTAGCAGGGGCTACATGGATGAGAAAGGCACAGGACCGTCAATTGTGGAAGTCTCTAGGGGAGGCCTATGCTGGAAAGCAAGACCAAACAACAGGAACAAAATATTAAAAACTAATGTACAAAAACAATTTGGTTGAATAAAGGCTATTATTATTATTATTTGTATCTCTCTTTGATCACGGGCCTATAAATCCCGGTCTTTTGATAGGCTTGCGCGGGGATACAGATCCAACACGTAGAGGCCCTTTGGAGATATTTGCTGTGTTTTACACCTGCTGCAACCCATTCACGGGCACAAAAATAGATATCCGTGAACCGGTACCAGCAGGCATATAGAGGCTATTGGAGATTATATGGAAAAGACTAGTGGGTTATGGAGATGAAGGTTGGATGGATAAGAGATGGAACTATAGAAAAGAGGTCCGGACACCTGCCATAACAATGATTTCTCTTTGCTATCGAGGCAGGCGGTGACTCGCCGCCGACTAGATGGGCCCCCGTAAATGCCGTCACAAAAGACAGCCAGGGGCAACACCGGTGTAGGCGGCTCAGGAGTGTAGAGAGGTGTACACCGCTTTCTGCGCAGTGGCTTGACGGCCGCTGCACCAACTCGCGACTTACGCAAATTTACACTTCCACCCCTGGAGCATATAGCTCTGACGACTCCTCTCTGGACGGCCAGTTAAGGCAAGCCAGAGCTGAGAGTCCTACGGGTCCCCTTGGGGTTCCACTCCGACCGACGAAGACACGCCGGAGGCGGGGACTCTTACCAACTCTCGGGAGCACTCGGGTCCGTGGGGTCGTTACTCCCCAACAGCTCGCCACAAGCTGCCCTGCGGCCTTATTATTATTATTCTCTTTATTTAACTTTCATCTCAGTTTAGGGTTTTTATAAAATGAATACAAAATTAAAATACAATACAACATACAAAAACAATACAAAATATAAACACTTTATAAAAAACCTAAACTAGGGTGCCGTCGGCAACGGGGCGGGCCCAAGCTGCCGGTGGTTAGGGCTGCAGGGAGAGGAACCGCCGGACTATGCGCGCCGTGTCCAGGATTACCGCCTTCTGCATCTGACCCTTGATCCAACCACCTAGCGAGAGCCTCTTGAGGTGTTGATCGAGACTCTTCGCTATGAGACCGTTCGCAGAAACAACTATCGGTACAATGATCGCCGAATCAACCTCCCACATGTCGGTTACCTCGTGAGCCAAGTCAAGGTACTTACTGGCTTTGTCCTTCTCGGCCTTCACGAGGTTCTCGTCATGGGGGATGGTGATGTCGATGAGCATTGCCCGGCGTTGGGATCGATCTATCAGCACGATATCAGGCTTATTGGCTACAATAGTCCTGTCCGTGATGATAGATCGATCCCAATAGAGCGTGGCACGACCATTTTCGAGAACTGCCGCAGGTGTGTACTTATAGTACGGCACTTCGAAGCCCACAAGGCCGTATTGAAGAGCAAGCTGCTGGTGTATAATCCTGGCTACGAGGTTGTGTCTGTGCAAGTACTCGGTGTTAACAATCTGAGAACAACCGGAAATAATATGCCTGAGTGACTCACCGGGACGGCGGCATGCCCGACAAATGTCGACCGTACCGTCCTTCAGGATATATTTCCGGTAGTTATTCGTCATGATAACCTCGTCAGCAATTGCACAGGCAAAACCCTCGGTTTCTCCGAAGAGGTCCCCGAATCGTAGCCAGTTCACCGACGCGAGCAGATCTACGTCAGGTCCCGTGAGGGCCTTGTAGAACCGCCCGTGTAGCTCCTTGCTCTTCCATACCGCCTTGCGGTCTTCAGTGCCCAGTACCACAGGTCTGCGCCAGTTCTCTTTTGCCAAGGAGAGCGGCGTGAGGTTCCGGTCTACTGCCACCACATCACGATGCATCCCGCACTCATTGTTAAGAAAATAGTTTCTAAGATTGTACACCTCGCGGTTGTGGAGGTCTTTGGCATTTAGGAAGCCGCGGCCCCCACACTTCCGCGGGATGTACAATCTCATAACTGATGAGCGCGGGTGTAGCATTCGATGTGTGGTAAGCAGTGTACGGACCCTTCGATCCAGGGCGTCCAGCTCAGTCTGAGTCCACCTTAGTATGCCAAAGGAGTATGTGAGTATGGGTATTACCCAAGCGTTGAAGGCGCGCACTTTGTTGCCTCCTGACAAAAGACTGTTAAGTACTTTTGTGAGCCGGCTGAAAAAGCGCTCCTTCACCGCCTGTCTAATCCCCATATCTTCAATACCCAAAGACTGTGACATACCAAGGTATTTATAGGTTTCTGCTTCCGAGATAGATCTGAACGACATTGTCTCAGAAAGTTGTAAATTTGTTGAATTTACTACTTTCCCCCGCTGCACATGCATAACCGCACACTTATCGACACCAAATTCCATATTGATGGCACTACTGAAAACTTCTGTGGTTCGCAGTAGTTCCAACAAGTCTTGGCTATTTGGCGCAAATAATTTGAGATCATCCATATACAGAAGGTGAGAAATGACTTCACCCTCTCTCCGAAGCCGGCAACCTAGTCCTGAATCCTTCAGCAGGCTCTTGTAGTCAATCCAAGCGGCGGAGAGGGCCCCTTTGTTACGCCGGACTTGCTGGCAAATGGTCATGTCGATGAGGAGGAGCTCTTTAGTACCACGGGACCCAACCCTACATCCATTTTGAGCAGGAGCCAAAACATTGTTCGAAACAATGTGCGTGTTAATTTTTACTATCAAAATGGATGTAAGGAGATTGTACAGTGGGGGCAAGCACGTGATGGGTCGGTAGTTCTTCGCTTCCGTGGTACTACCGGACTTGTAGAGCAGGAAGGTTACACCAGTTGTTAAAGAAGGTGGCAGGGAACCGAGCTCGAGGGCTTGTTGGAATTGCGTTGCCAATCGTGAGTGCGAGCATCGAAACCATTTTAGCCAGAAGTTGTGCAATCCATCCGGCCCAGGACTTTTCCAGTTCTGAGTCGTGCGGATAGCACAACTTACGTCATCGGGGCTGATGGTAACTGCCCCCATAGGTTCGATGGTCTCGCACTCACGTTCGACAACGGTCATCCATTCACCCTCGGTGTGTCCGACGGGCGCTGACCAGATGCTACGCCAGAAATCACTCATGGCAGTAGCATCCGGCAACCGCGCGTCGGACACACGGTAGTCGGTTTCCTCCCACTTTCGGTAAACCTTCCTTTGGTCACTCTGGAAAAGGCGATTCTGCTGGAATCGGTTCACACGCTCTCTGTAGCGGCGAATACGGTTTGCCCATGCATAAACCTTCTGCTTCAGAAAGTCGATGCGCTCTGTGAGGTTGGCCATGTAGTCGCGGGGTGCAATACCCGTTCCCGCGAACGCCTGGTTCACAAAGCGCATTACTCGGGGGCGGTTGTTGCCCCCCCTGAAGCAGATCAGCTTTGCAATGAGAGTCCTAAACGAGTCGATACGTCGCTCGATCCGCACCTGCCACGCGGGGACACCCCCAGCGGTCCTAGGTGCACGGTCAGAGTCCGGAAACTTGACTCGAGCAACACGGCACGCTGCAATGGCCCCACAGTACATGATCGAGTGCGTATCATCCAAATCTTTACTGGATCGTATATACGGCTCCAGTAAAGCGTTTAGGGCTCCCATCAACGCTAGATTGCGCCTATTCATGGGCAAACGTGGTAATCGTGGCCTAGAGTCGGGTGTGAAGCGATGCTGCATAATCGCTTCTTCCAAAGTCCTCCTCAATTGCTCATTGTCTGAAGTACTCACACTCAGGTTCGCAGCATCGTCCTCATCAGCAGCAGGACCGACCCGCAGTGCCTCGGATGCCAAGTCATGTACCGGCACCGGGTCCGGCGACGTGGCGGGTGGGTCCTGCGCCGAGGAAGGGGTCGCGCGAACAGGGAGAGCCTCCAGGCGAAGCCGATCAAGTGTCGAGTCATCCAGCCGCTTTGATCGTTGGATGACTCGCACTTGATCCGATAGTCGCTGCGCAGTCACATTAATGGTTGGTTCAAGGGCCCGAAACAGAGGAAGCATCCGGACACGATACGCGGATAGATTAGTTCCTCCCTCTGTAGCCCCGTAGTAGGCGCGCATGACGTTCTCATTCATAGCTTGAGACCATGTCATGCGTCGCACTACACCACCGGCAGCGGGAGCCGTGGGCGGGGCAGCATGTCCCGCGGGCCCCAAGCGTGCCGGCAGCGGTGGCCGTCCTCGCCGCGCAGGTGGTCGTGGCGGCGGCGGCGTAGGTCCGCGCTCGTCGCTGCTCGACCCGCTGATGTCGGGCGCGGTGGCGTAATCAGCGCCCGACGAAGATTGCGAGGAGACTGATGTCGATGAGGCGGACGAAGGTATTGGGCGTGCGATTGGTGGAGACGCTTTATCTTGGCGTGCTTTGCTACGCGTATACATTTCTTAGATCTTTCAGCGATATTTTGACATTTATATGTTAGTACAAATCAGAGGCAAGTCTGATCACTGTCGTCTCTTGTACCCTTGAATGAAGTTGTACCGTGAAAGGGCAATTTTTCCATGACGAGATGGTAAAAAATATCGTATAAATGCCGGTAAAATACATTGTTTATCAAAATTTTCTAAGAAAGTATAAAAGCACGTCTGACAGTGACGGCGTCAGATTTTTTTTTTTTTTTATTATTATTATTTTATTATTATTATTATGTTTGTATCTCCTTGAGGATCACGGGCTTACAAATCCCGGTTTTTTTATAGGCTTGCGCGGGGATATAGATCCAACACGTAGAGACCCTTTGGAGAAATTTGCTGTGTTGTACACCTGCTGCAACCCATTCACGGGCACAAATACATATCCGTAAACCGGTCCCAGCAGGCGCATAGAGACTATTGAGAAGGAATGGAAAAGACTAATGGGCTATGGTGATGGAGGATGGATGGATCAGAAATGGAACTATAGAAAAGAGGTCCGGACACCTGCCATAACAATGATTTCTCTTTGCTATCGAGGCAGGCGGTGACTTGCCGCCGACTAGATGGGCCCCCGTAAATGCCGTCACAAGAGACAGCCAGGGGCAACACCGGTGTAGGCGGCTCAGGAGTGTAGAGAGGTGTACACCGCTTTCTGCGCAGTGGCTTGGCAGCCGCTGCACCAACTCGCGACTTATGCAAATTTACACTTCCACCCCTGGAGCATATAGCTCTGACGACTCCTCTCTGGACGGCCAGTTAAGGCAAGCCAGAGCTGAGAGTCCTACGGGTCCCCTTGGGGTTCCACTCCGACCGACGAAGACACGCCGGAGGCGGGGACCCTGACCGACTCTCGGGAGCACTCGGGTCCGTGGGGTCGTTACTCCCCAACAGCTCGCCACAAGCTGCCCTGCGGCGTATTATTATTATTATACTCTTTATTTCTCATGTCTCTTAGGCTAGGCTTTTTATAACAATATTTATAAAATTAAAATATAATACAACATACAAAAACAATACAAAACACATAAATACTTTATAAAAAACCTAACCTAGGGTGCCGCCGGCAACGGGGCGGGCCCAAGCTGCCGGTGGTTAGGGCTGCAGGGAGAGGAACCGCCGGACTATGCGCGCCGTGTCCAGGATTACCGCCTTCTGCATCTGACCCTTGACCCAACCACCTAGCGAGAGCCTCTTGAGGTGTTGATCGAGACTCTTCGCTATGAGACCGTTCGCAGAAACAACTATCGGTACAATGATCGCCGAATCAACCTCCCACATGTCGGTTACCTCGTGAGCCAAGTCAAGGTACTTACTGGCTTTGTCCTTCTCGGCCTTCACGAGGTTCTCGTCATGGGGGATGGTGATGTCGATGAGCATTGCCCGGCGTTGGGATCGATCTATCAGCACGATATCAGGCTTATTGGCTACAATAGTCCTGTCCGTGATGATAGATCGATCCCAATAGAGCGTGGCACGACCATTTTCGAGAACTACCGCAGGTGTGTACTTATAGTACGGCACTTCGAAGCCCACAAGGCCGTATTGAAGAGCAAGCTGCTGGTGTATAATCCTGGCTACGAGGTTGTGTCTGTGCAAGTACTCGGTGTTAACAATCTGAGAACAACCGGAAATAATATGCCTGAGTGACTCACCGGGACGGCGGCATGCCCGACAAATGTCGACCGTACCGTCCTTCAGGATATATTTCCGGTAGTTATTCGTCATGATAACCTCGTCAGCAATTGCACAGGCAAAACCCTCGGTTTCTCCGAAGAGGTCCCCGAATCGTAGCCAGTTCACCGACGCGAGCAGATCCACATCAGGTCCCGTGAGGGCCTTGTAGAACCGCCCGTGTAGCTCCTTGCTCTTCCATACCGCCTTGCGGTCCTCGGTGCTTAGTACCACAGGTTTGCGCCAGTTCTCTTTTGCCAAGGAGAGCGGGGTGAGGTTCCGATCTACTGCCACCACATCTCGATGCATCCCGCACTCATTGTTAAGAAAATAGTTTCTAAGATTGTACACCTCGCGGTTGTGGAGGTTTTTGGCATTTAAGAAGCCGCGGCCCCCACATTTCCGCGGGATGTACAATCTCATAACTGATGAGCGCGGGTGTAGCATTCGATGTGTGGTGAGCAGTGTACGGACCCTTCGATCCAGGGCGTCCAGCTCGGTCTGAGTCCACCTTAGTACGCCAAAGGAGTATATGAGTATGGGCATTACCCAGGCGTTGAAGGCGCGCACTTTGTTGCCTCCTGACAAAAGACTGTTAAGTACTTTTGTGAGCCGGCTGAAAAAGCGCTCCTTCACCGCCTGTCTAATTCCCATATCTTCAATACCCAAAGACTGTGACATACCAAGGTATTTATAGGTTTCTGCTTCCGAGATAGATCTGAACGACATTGTCTCAGAAAGCTGTAAATTTGTTGAATTTACTACTTTCCCCCGCTGCACATGCATAACCGCACACTTATCGACACCAAACTCCATTTTGATGGCACTACTGAAAACTTCTGTTGTTCGCAGTAGCTCCAACAAGTCTTGGCTATTTGGCGCAAATAATTTGAGATCATCCATGTACAGAAGGTGAGAAATGACTTCACCCTCTCTCCGAAGCCGGCAACCTAGTCCTGAATCCTTCAGCAGGGTGCTGAGGGGATTCAGAGCTAGGCAGAACCATAAGGGACTCAGACTGTCACTCTGGAATATTCCTCGCTCGATCCTTATAAAGTCCTGCGGACCAGAGGGGCCATCACCACCTCCTGGTTGACGAAGGACTGTGGTCCACTGCCTCATACACGCGCCGAGAAAGGATCTTAAAGTTGCATTAACTTTGTACAGCTCCAAGACCCTTCCCAACCATGAATGAGGCACCGAATCATAGGCCTTCTTGTAGTCAATCCAAGCAGCGGAGAGGGCCCCTTTGTTACGCCGGACTTGCTGGCAAATGGTCATGTCAATGAGGAGGAGCTCTTTAGTACCACGGGACCCAACCCTACATCCATTTTGAGCAGGAGCCAAAACATTGTTCGCAACAATGTGCGTGTTGATTTTTACTCTCAAAATGGATGTAAGGAGCTAGTACAGTGTGGGCAAGCACGTGATGGGTCGATAGTTCTTCGCTTCCGAGGTACTACCGGACTTGTAGAGCAGGAAGGTTACTCCAGTTGTTAAGGAAGGTGGCAGGGAACCGAGCTCGAGGGCTTGTTGGAATTGCGTTGCCAATCGTGAGTGCGAGCATCGAAACCATTTTAGCCAGAAGTTGTGCAATCCATCCGGCCCAGGACTTTTCCAGTTCTGAGTCGTGCGGATAGCACAACTTACGTCATCGGGGCTGATGGTAACTGCCCCCATAGGTTCGATGGTCTCGCATTCACGTTCGACAACGGTCATCCATTCACCCTCGGTGTGTCCGACGGGCGCTGACCAGATACTACGCCAGAAATCACTCATAGCGGTAGCATCCGGTAACCGCGCGTCGGACACACGGTAGTCGGTTTCCTCCCACTTTCGGTAAACCTTCCTTTGGTCACTCTGGAAAAGGCGATTTTGCTGGAATCGATTCACACGCTCTCTGTAGCGGCGAATACGGTTTGCGCATGCATAAACCTTCTGCTTCAGAAAGTCGATGCGCTCTGTGAGGTTGGCCATGTAGTCGCGGGGGGCAATACCCGTTCCCGCGAACGCCTGGTTCACAAAGCGCATTACTCGAGGGCGGTTGTTACCCCCCCTGAAGCAGATCAGCTTTGCAATGAGAGTCCTAAACGAGTCGATACGACGCTCGATCCGCACCTGCCATGCGGGGTCACCTCCGGCGGTCCTAGGTGCACGGTCAGCGTCCGGAAACTTGACTCGAGCAACACGGCACGCCGCGATGGCCCCGCAGTACATGATCGAGTGCGTATCTTCCAAATCTTTACTGGATCGTATATACGGCTCCAGTAAAGCGTTTAGGGCTCCCATCAACGCCAGATTGCGCCTATTCATGGGTAAACGTGGTAATCGTGGCCTAGAGTCGGGTGTGAAGCGATGCTGCATAATCGCCTCTTCCAGAGTCCTCCTCAATTGCTCATTGTCTGAAGTACTCACACTCAGGTTCGTAACGTCATCCCCGTCGGCACTGGGATCAACCCGCGGTGCCCTCGGTGCCAGGTCGGGTGCCGGCACCGGATCCGGCGACATGGCGGGCGGGTCCCGCGCCGAAGCGGAGGCCGCACGAACAGGGAGAGCCTCCAGGCGAAGCCGATCAAGTGTCGAGTCATCCAGCCGCTTTAATCGTTGGATGACTCGCACTTGATCCGATAATCGCTGCGCAGTCACATTTATAGTTGGTTCAAGGGCCTGAAACAGAGGAAGCATCCGTACACGATACGCGGATAGATTAGTTCCTCCCTCTGTAGCCCCATAGTAGGCGCGCATGACGTTCTCGTTCATGGATTGAGACCATTGCATGCGTCGCACTACACCACCGGCAGCGGGAGCCGTGGGCGGGGCAGCATGTCCCGCGGGCCCCAAGCGTGCCGGCAGCGGTGGCCGTCCGCGCCGCGCAGGTGGTCGTGGCGGCGGCGGCGGCGGTCCGCGCTCGTCGCTCGACTCGCTGGTGTCGGGTGCAGTGGCGAATTCTTCACCCGACGACGATTCCGAAGAGGAGGAGGAGGACGAGGCGGAAGATGGTGGTGGGCGTGCGGATTGTGTGGACGCTTGACTCCGTGTTTTGCTTCTAGTTAGCATGATTTTCTGTTATGTTTTCACTTGATGTATATTAGCGAGTAGGTACATGATTAGTCATTAGCGGTATCGCTAAAATTGTACAAAGATGGAGTATATCAGCCAATAAATACATTTTTTATCAAAATAACAGAAAATTTTCTAAAAAACACGTCTGACGTTGACAGCGTCAAATTTTTTTTTTTTTTTTTTTTTTTTTTTTTTTTTTTTTTTTTTTTTTTATTATTATCTCCTTTATTTTAATATTCTCTTTAATATTATTATTATTATTATAATTATTGTAATTAATGACATGTAGGTAAGGTACTTACCTACTTAATAAGTGCCCTCATGTAGTACAAATTCTTAGGTGAACAAATATTAGGTGAATATAAATAGAAATAAACATTTTTTTCATTCCTTAACACCACAGTTTTCCTGAAACAGAAAAGAATAAGCTGTTATATTTTTAAAACCTTTAGACTCTCATTCTACACATACATATAAATTGTGTCATTGATTAGTCTAAATATAGTTGCCGATTTCTAAGAATGAACTTTTGACAGTTATAGATTAATACTTATTAATATGAGGGTAAGACTCACCATTTCTCCGATAGTCTTAAAGTCATATACACCGTGGGCTGTTTAAACCCGACCGATTTTAACAGAGTATTCCTGACCACATTTAGAAACTATAATGTCGTATAAACTTTTCTGGATATCACCTAGTTTCAACATATTTTTTAATTGTTACTCAGTACAAAAGGTCTTTTTAACGGCGTTGGTGCCCTTATGAAGAATAGTCTCACTAACCTCATTAATAGATGTCAAAAAGTGAGAAACAAAACCTTTAAAAATTGAGGTTTTTGTAAAAAAAAACGTTAACACTCACTGTAAGTGCTAGTGTTATGAATAACATTTTAGAAATTTTTGAATGTTAAAAAACATTCATAAATTAAAAAAAACCCTAAAAATGACGAAAGCTATGTAACATTTTTTGTTTGTTTTTACGTCAAAAATGCGTGGTTAAAATCTTTCGGGCTTAAACAGCCCACGGTGTATTTAAGGCTCATTTCTAAACATGTTAATTTTTAGAAATTGGCAACTATACCTAGTCTAAAATGTATTGATCCGCAGGTATCAGGCGTCGCATGGGCCGATAGTCCGCGCCTTTGTGCATTGACACTGGGCGCACCCATCGTCCTCGTCGTCGAAATCGGCGCGCGAGAGGCCGAGGTCTGCGCCGGTTAGTAATGCTTTAACAGAAATTCTACCAGTGTCCACTAAGTAGGAGTGGCCGAGTGATTTTGGCATCAGTCGCAAAAGCTGACCCCGTGGGTTATTATATTAATGTTATTATAAACTATTAAGTTCATAAACTTGCGGAACTTTGCCTCTTTGGCAATATGAAAGGGATTTATTTATGTTTTTGTAGCTTGTTTAAAGAATGTATATTTAAGGAGTGGGTCATAGATTCCACTGGTGACTGACATGCTGGCAGCTTCCTTGCGCAATAAATTAATGTCGCTTTACAGCAGGGGTCGGCAACCTTTTGGCATCCAAGGGCCACATAGTAGTTAACGAAATTGACGCGGGCCGCACTTTGGTAATATGTAGGTTTTGTTCGAAAAAAAACTCACCTTATCGGTTGTCAATAAGGATGAAATAAGGAAGAGTCGAATATAGCAATATACCTACTATTATGCAAATAACTTCTTATCGACGATATTTCATTTTTATTTTATCGGATCGGGCTGGAAACTGGAAATCCGTGTGCGTGACTTTTGAGTCCTCCATATTACAAAAAAATTTTTTTTGGATTTATTGGACAAAAAGGCATGAAATTTTCAAAAGAATGGTCCAATCGCGTGTGCGCCAAGCGTGCTACCTCTAAGCGAGGCCGAAGACCGAGCTCCGAGAAAATTTAGCTACCAAGCGTTCAACTACCCCAGTAGCTAAATAAGCCGAGCCAGAGGGTTGAAGGCCCGGAGCGTCACGATCGGGCCCACGCGGTACAACTGCCCTACCTAACTGTCTTAACAAGCGAACTGGAGGGCCGAAGACCCGACGGTTCACTTCGAACTCTTGCGAAGGCCGCAGGCCGAGCTGTGCGTAAGACTAAAAGCCCGGAGCGTCACGATCGAGCCCACGCGGTACAACTGTCCTCCCTAACTGTTTTAACAAGCGAACTGGAGGGCCGGAGACCCGACGGTTCAATTCGAACTCTTGCGCAGGCCGAGCTGTGCGTAAGACTAAAAGCCCGGAGCGTCACGATCGAGCCCACGCGGTACAACTGTCCTCCCTAACTGTCTTAACAAGCGAACTGGAGGGCCGGAGACCCGACGGTTCAATTCGAACTCTTGCGAAGGCCGGAGGCCGAACTGTGCGTAAGGCTGAAAGCCCGGAGCGTCACGATCGAGCCCACGCGGTACAACTGCCCTCCATAACTGTCTTAACAAGCGAACTGGAGGGCCGGAGAACCGACGGTTCACTTCGAACTCTTGCGAAGGCCGGAGGCCGAACTGTGCGTAAGGCTGAAAGCCCGGAGCGTCACGATCGAGCCTACGCAGTACAACTGCCCTCCCTAACTGTCTTAACAAGCGAACTGGAGGGCCGAAGACCCGACGGTTCACTTCGAACTCCCGAGCGTGTTTTGACTTATGACTACATCGGACATTGATGGTATTTCAAAGATAATAAGGTAGACGAATTTACTTTCTCGGCAATACGTCGAAAAATGCATGTTTTTTTTTTATATAAGAGGGCCCGACCGCAAAGTTAATTGCGATTTTAAATTATTTATTATTTAAATTTATATCTATACTCTTATTAAATTTAGTACTTTACAATTTCTCCCTTTACTATTTTGATTTTGCTGTTCCTGGTATAATTTTAATTGTCTGTCATAATTATGTCAATTTAGTCCGTAGAACTGCCAAAATACGCCAATGTGGGGTGAGACCTAATTTTTAAAGATTATTTTAGATCTATTAAGTTTTAGTTGTTAGATTACTTTATCCCGACGTTTCGTACACTTAACAGCGGGCGACTTTAATCTTTAATTAATATACGCGAGTTTATCCGTTTTCATAGTTTTATTTCATGTGTAATCCTCGCGGTAACCAAAGAAAATATTTTATATTCGTTTTATTTATTATATAAATTAATTCATGATATGTACTGTATATAAATATTGTGACACTATAATAAAAATTCCCCTTTTGTGTGGTGAGTTCTAATTTGTTAATATAATATACCTTAGCCAAAAAATATGTTAATAGTGTGAGTAATAAGTATTTAATATGTATAATAAAATGTAGAATGGTCAGTGACACTTTAATCCCTTAGTCGACTCTTACGACAATCGCAGGAGGAGTTGAGGTGGTGACAAATGTATTCTTACTGCCGTCACCACACGACAATAAAAGTGACAAAGTGTAACTGACCATTCTACAAGATTGATGATGGGCAGCAGCGTCATCATAGTGGACACATTACTGCGATCGCCAATCCGCTTGCCCAGCGTGGCAATTATGGGCATTTACCTCGTAATGCGTCTATACGCATTGTTAATAGGAGAGGCCTACGTCCAGCAGTGGACTAACATAGGCTGATGATGTGATAATAAAATGTATTCTTCATTTTCCAGTGGTGCATGGGTCGGTAGTGTTAAAAGCGCTTCAAGCAGCACCGTTGGGAGCTTTAGCAGTGCGGGCCGAACTCGCGCGCATACTTGACGAAGATAACAAGACCGAATTGAACCTGGAGCCCACAGTACTTGAAGATATTGCAGGTGACTTTATTCATATTTAAATATTTGTTCCTTGGTCAGGGCTGTCAACGTATTTAAGTATCTATATGTATTTATCTATTATACACCGTGTTTTTATTGATTTCCATTAAATTAATGGGAAGCTTATTTAGGTCAAAAATAATCAATTTCTCTAAGAAACTAGTATCTTAACTCATACTGTTATTGATTTATTAAAAAAATAATTTTAATGACTGAACAAGTGTATTGCAACCTTTATTACATCCTAATGAAACGTATATTGACATATGCTGTCAGTCACCTGAGATCTTATTCTTAAGGTTCTCTCACACTTGCCATTTCAATTATTATGTATAAAAACAAAAAACTTTTTCTTTTTCCGAAATCAACAATCTATTTCTTGGTACACACACAAGCCTTAATTGAGCTTACCATGGGACTAGGTCGATTTGTGTAAGATGTCCCAAGATATTTATTTATTTCTTTTATATGTTCTACTTTGTATACCCATACACTATTCGCAATAAAACAATTGTAAATAGTACCCTTATATGTAATTTTTACAACAATCTAAGTTGTAATGTCTACATTCGTATTTACTCCATACGTAAAGTAGGCTATCACTATCACGCTCACTCAAATACGGCATGTGATAGACTGCTTGGCGTATTAAGTAAACCATTACTCATGGTACGGCTGCAGAACCATATTGGGTGCTGCAGTTTTTTATTACTAAATTGAATGAGTCAAAAATGAATGAGAAGAATGCTTAAGTTACTTTACATATGCAATGAAACTTGTCCAGTTAAAACCTGCCTAGTCACGACGCGCGAACGAGCTCTACAGTGGGCCTCCGACACCCCTCCTACCCCAGCCAAGAGCGTGCGCTACCCGCTACCTACCGGCGGTACCATCACCGTGTCCGGGCGGGCGCGAGAACTGAGCGCCGAGCCGCTGTTCCTGCGGGACAACGAGTACAGCTCGCTGCCTGATCTGTTGCTGCAGTGTATCTTGCAGGTATGAGAAAAGAAGCTCTATAGTGGCCTGTTGGCGTTACCAACACTATGTACAGCGCGCGGTAGCCTGAGCGCCGAGCCGCTGTTCCTGCGGGACAACGAGTACAGCTCGCTGCCTGATCTGTTGCTGCAGTGTATCTTGCAGGTATGAGAAAAGAAGCTCTATAGTGGCCTGTTGGCGTTACCAACACTATGTACAGAGCGCGGTAGCCTGAGCCCCGAGCCGCTGTTCCTGCGGGACAACGAGTACAGCTCGCTGCCTGATCTGTTGCTGCAGTGTATCTTGCAGGTATGAGAAAAGAAGCTCTATAGTGGCCTGTTGGCGTTACCGACACTATGTACAGTCACCACACGGAATTGTTGAGCCACTTGCCACTGTTCGCAACTTGGTCGAATAATACAAATCGGGTTCCGAACTCTTATGAGGCTGGTATCACGACTTCGGCCGAACTCTGCTGACCAATGGGGCGGTCGTTGCTACGGTTAGCCAATGACCGCTCGCGTATTCTTCAGAAGGTGACATTACCATGGTTACGTAATAACAAAAATGTTCGCTATTTTTCCGGAAGCTGACGTTACTATAGTTACGTTATAACATCCGCTTTAGACCTGGAGACGTCAATCTAACTTCAGAGCCCTGATGGTAATTTCGTTCACTTTCCTTTTAACGGCTGTCACTGACAGGTATTTTTCAATGTTAGAATTTCAGTCAGAAACTATCAAGTTTCTATTATACATTTTTATGGCTACTGACAGATTATAGGATTATGGTTAGATTGTCAAAGGTTACCCTACCATATTTCTACAAAGGTTACATTACATAAGTTTTCAACTAACGTCAACTGAGCTGTAACGAATGATAATAAAGACAGCAATAGCATTTGTCTCTGTCAATGAAAAAAATAATTTAAACATTGCTCGATAACATACCTATTTGTATAAATATGAATTGAAAAAATATCTCGCCTATTAATATCAGATAAATCATGGCTCCCGATTTGAAGCAAATACGAAAAAAATACTAAACGGTTTTAGACAAATCTATGAAGAACTGTCGTTATCCAGTTTCCTCTAAGAACAACGACATCTAGCGTCTAATAATGGCCGATGACTAATCCTTAATTCTCGTAGACGAAGAAATTTTATTATTTCAACTAGTTTTGACACACTGAAATTTTGACGCAACAAAGATTCGTATTTGACTGACATATCATCGGGGAACATCGGTCATGTCGCGATCGTGCCTACTAACGAAAAATACCGAACCCATAATATTACACGACCAAATTGCATCCATTGCCAAGTGGCTCAACATTCCCATGTGGTGACTGTACAGAGCGCGGTAGCCTGAGCGCCGAGCCGCTGTTCCTGCGGGACAACGAGTACAGCTCGCTGCCTGATCTGTTGCTGCAGTGTATCTTGCAGGTATGAGAAAAGAAGCTCTATAGTGGCCTGTTGGCGTTACCAACACTATGTACAGAGCGCGGTAGCCTGAGCGCCGAGCCGCTGTTCCTGCGGGACAACGAGTACAGCTCGCTGCCTGATCTGTTGCTGCAGTGTATCTTGCAGGTATGAGAAAAGAAGCTCTATAGTGGCCTGTTGGCGTTAACAACACTATGTACAGAGCGCGGTAGCCTGAGCGCCGAGCCGCTGTTCCTGCGGGACAACGAATACAGCTCGCTGCCTGATCTGTTGCTGCAGTGTATCTTGCAGGTATGAGAAAAGAAGCTCTATAGTGGCCTGTTGGCGTTACCAACACTATGTACAGAGCGCGGTAGCCTGAGCGCCGAGCCGCTGTTCCTGCGGGACAACGAGTACAGCTCGCTGCCTGATCTGTTGCTGCAGTGTATCTTGCAGGTATGAGAAAAGAAGCTCTATAGTGGCCTGTTGGCGTTACCAACACTATGTACAGAGCGCGGTAGCCTGAGCGCCGAGCCGCTGTTCCTGCGACACAACGAGTACAGCTCGCTGCCTGATCTGTTGCTGCAGTGTATCTTGCAGGTACAGTCGTGGCCCACTAATTAAGAACAAATAGGTTATTTACCACTATACAGAGAAAAGTCAGCTATTATTAGCAGAATATATAAATAATAGGCAACCGCCTTTAACACATGATTTATCATGAATCTAGAGACTATTCAATTGACTATACACATGTACTTTAGTTCGCAAACATAAATAATTAATACGAATACAAACTTGGGACTTTATCTAGTATAATTAATACTGGCACTCTAATTAGGAACACTGTGTTTGAATCCTCGTATCTTCCAAAATAATTGAATAAAGCCTACACTTTGACGTATTTTGAGCTCCTGCATTTTCTGTCAATAAAACGTGCTTATTGTTTTTGTGAAAATGGGAAAAAAACGGAGTTCAGATGGCACTATCAGAGAAATCATAATATCGTTGGTTTTTAACAAGAAATGGACCTATCAAAAAGTCGCTGACCACCTTAAATGTTCTAGGACTAGAGTATCCAACGCCATAAAATATTTTAAGGCTCATGGAACATGTCAGAAGGTCCAACGAAAGAAACGGCCACGAAAGACGACTCCTCGAACGGACGCTCTTATCGTAAGGATGGCGAGAAAGAATCCTAAACTTTCTTCTGTTGAGATTAAACGTAAAATTTTTGGAGATCAACCCGGTCTGGCGGCTCGTACTATTAGAAAACGACTGAACGAAGCAAATTTATTTGACAGAATAGCTCGCAAGAAGCCTTTAGTAAGTAAGAAGAACAGAGACGCACGAACTGAATTTGCGAAAAATCACAAAAATTGGACGTTATCGCAGTGGAAACACGTTTTATGGTCTGACGAAACTAAAATTAACAGAATAGGCTCCGACGGTCAAGTCTACGTTCGTCGACCACCAAATACCGCGTTCGACCCCAAGTATACGACCGTAACCGTAAAACCTGGCGGCGGGAACATTAAACTATGGGGTTGTTTTTCGTGGCATGGTGTGGGGCCATTGGTCAGGATTGATGGTATTATGGACCAGTATGTGTACAAAAATATTTTAGAAAACACCATGTTGCCGTATGCTGAAGAAAATTTACCAGTTGTATGGACATTTCAACAAGACAACGATCCTAAGCATACGGCAAAATCTGTAAAAGAATGGTTTCGTTGTAATCATGTTTCTGTAATGACTTGGCCCTCCTGCAGTCCCGATCTTAACCCAATAGAGAATCTCTGGAACGATTTGAAAAAAAGTCTCGCCAATAAAAATATAAAAAATGTAAACGAGCTTTATGAGGCATCACTAGAAGCCTGGAATTCTATACCTGTGGAGCGGTGCAGGGTTTTAGTGGAGTCTATGTCAAAGAGATGTCATGCGGTGGAACAGAACTTCGGGTTTCCTACCAAATATTAATGTAACCGAAGAATTATCTAGTTAAATTCTGTACTTTTAGGTTGTGTTTTTAATTAGTGTGCCAGATTATTTTTGTTCGACTAGAGACATGCTAAGTTCAATCGCTTTTATTTAATTATATATAAAGTTTTTGCAACTAATGCTTGTTTAAATTTATTTTTAGAATAATCAAGTTAAATAATAACTCATATTCTCGTAAATAACAATGCACACAAATGATGAATATAGGCGTGTTATGCCATTTTTATGTTATACATTGACTGTTCTTAATTAGTGGACCACGACTGTATGAGAAAAGAAGCTCTATAGTGGCCTGTTGGCGTTACCAACACTATGTACAGAGCGCGGTAGCCTGAGCCCCGAGCCGCTGTTCCTGCGGGACAACGAGTACAGCTCGCTGCCTGATCTGTTGCTGCAGTGTATCTTGCAGGTATGAGAAAAGAAGCTCTATAGTGGCCTGTTGGCGTTACCAATACTATGTACAGAGCGCGGTAGCCTGAGCGCCGAACCGCTGTTCCTGCGAGATAACGAATACAGCTTGTAGCCTGGCTGCAATGCATCATGTACGTAGATACAAAACCGAATAGCTATCAGGTGAACATGCTTTATAGAAGGCCTACTGGCGGCACCATTATAGTACACACAGTCGACGTTAAAGATATCATTACGATTTAGGTGCCAAATATATATTTACACGACCTTAACATGGCCCTTAATGTCAAGGCAATAAAGTCGTGTCAATATATTTTTGGCACCTAAACCGTACCGATATCTTTGACGTCGACTGTACCAAGCGAGGGAGCGGTAGGGTTAGTACCTACACACTACTGTCGATCATCGATCGTCGGTGCCAGTTTTAACTTTTTTAAAGTTTGGAATTTGCCAATAAAATAATTTGTATACAATCTTTCTGTCGCGAAATCGATATTATTATATTTTTGACGAACCATAAATTATGCACTTGCAGACATACACTCTTTCCAACAATCTCTGTCAGGAAAGAAAGGCGGCAAATAAAAATATTCTATAGACAGGCTCTTCGACTTTTGAATTTGCCGCCCTTTTCTACCGATACAGATTGACGGAAAGAGTACAATTTCTTAGAGAGTACAATTTGTTTGTTCCTTGGTCATGGCTGTGTATGTATCTAAGTATCTATACGTATCTATCTATTATGTATATCGTCGCCTGGTACCCACAACACAAGCCTTAATTGAGCTTATCGTGGGACTAGGTCGATTTGTGTAAGATGTCCCAAGATATTTATTTATTTAGAGGAAGTGTAAATTTTCCTGACATTAAAAAAATGATTTTGTCTTGTTTTCCAGTGCCCCATAGACGTGCGTCGCGCTCTAGCCGAGAACATCCTGGTGTGCGGCGGCGGCGCCGCGCTGCCCGGCCTGCGCGCGCGCCTCAAGGCCGAGCTGCGGCACGCGGTCACCGACCCCATGTACAGGTACCCACACCTCTAGCCGAGAACATCCTGGTGTGCGGCGGCGGCGCCGCGCTGCCCGGCCTGCGCGCGCGCCTCAAGGCCGAGCTGCGGCACGCGGTCACCGACCCCATGTACAGGTACCCACACCTCTAGCCGAGAACATCCTGGTGTGCGGCGGCGGCGCCGCGCTGCCCGGCCTGCGCGCGCGCCTCAAGGCCGAGCTGCGGCACGCGGTCACCGACCCCATGTACAGGTACCCACACCTCTAGCCGAGAACATCCTGGTGTGCGGCGGCGGCGCCGCGCTGCCCGGCCTGCGCGCGCGCCTCAAGGCCGAGCTGCGGCACGCGGTCACCGACCCCATGTACAGGTACCCACACCTCTAGCCGAGAACATCCTGGTGTGCGGCGGCGGCGCCGCGCTGCCCGGCCTGCGCGCGCGCCTCAAGGCCGAGCTGCGGCACGCGGTCACCGACCCCATGTACAGGTACCCACACCTCTAGCCGAGAACATCCTGGTGTGCGGCGGCGGCGCCGCGCTGCCCGGCCTGCGCGCGCGCCTCAAGGCCGAGCTGCGGCACTCGGTCACCGACCCCATGTACAGGTACCCACACCTCTAGCCGAGAACATCCTGGTGTGCGGCGGCGGCGCCGCGCTGCCCGGCCTGCGCGCGCGCCTCAAGGCCGAGCTGCGGCACGCGGTCACCGACCCCATGTACAGGTACCCACACCTCTAGCCGAGAACATCCTGGTGTGCGGCGGCGGCGCCGCGCTGCCCGGCCTGCGCGCGCGCCTCAAGGCCGAGCTGCGGCACGCGGTCACCGACCCCATGTACAGGTACCCACACCTCTAGCCGAGAACATCCTGGTGTGCGGCGGCGGCGCCGCGCTGCCCGGCCTGCGCGCGCGCCTCAAGGCCGAGCTGCGGCACGCGGTCACCGACCCCATGTACAGGTACCCACACCTCTAGCCGAGAACATCCTGGTGTGCGGCGGCGGCGCCGCGCTGCCCGGCCTGCGCGCGCGCCTCAAGGCCGAGCTGCGGCACGCGGTCACCGACCCCATGTACAGTCACCACATGGGAATGTTGAGCCACTTAGCAATGGATGCAATTTGGTCGTGTAATATTATGGGGTCGGTATTTTTCGTTAGTATGCACGATCGCGACATCACCGATGTTCCCCGATGATATGTCAGTTAAATCCGAATCTTTGTTGCGTCAAAATTTCAGTGTGTCAAAACTAGTTGAAATAACCCTTCGGGTGGCAGGACCGTTACGTCAAAAAGCTGCCAGGTGGCGGCGCCATTTTGCGCGAAAATAGTCAAGTGCCAGGGGGTCCGACGGGTGGTCAGCGAGAAATTGGCGGGAGTTACAAATTTAACGATTATTGTGTATTATTGTATGAGGCTTATATAAAAAACGCACAGCGTTATAATAAGTATGAAATAGGCTATTAATTCCGTTAACAAACATATATTTTTGGTAAAAGTGTAATTTGCTAGTCCTCGTTGAACGTAGGCCGAGCAAACATTTTCCCGATTTTTGTGTAGAAGACACTAGTAATATAAAATACGGCATTGATTTGAGAAAAAAATAGGTTTATTTGTAGCAATATACATGTACAAACAAGAAAAGAAAGTAAAATGATACCCTTGCATAAAGTTTTTACACATTACAAGCACGTAAATGTTACGTCGAAAATTATTTTCGTACAACATCAGTCAAACACAGAGTAAACTTTGAAAATTTGTTTTGTAATCATTATAATGATTATTAGTTTCAAATTTTGTATTTATTTTGCATAATGCCTCATGGAAAATGTGTTCACTTCGGCGTCTGAAGGAAAACTAATGTTTTTGTAAATAAAATTTGTCGGATAATACGACACTCAAAAACTGAGGTAGAAAGATGACTCGTAGATTGTTTCAAAATAAGTATATATTTTCAACATGTGTTTGATTTGTAATGTACAGGATTGAAAACTACATGTAATAACATCCCAAAAATGTATAAATACGATAACTTAGCATTAAAACTTTTAATACTAAATCGCTTCAAAAATACACAAAAATTGTCAAAATGATTACATTTCACCAGGACTATAATATTAGTGTGGATACGACTTCTGATTTGTTCTAATATAATTATGACTATTATGACTACTTAGATTCAAACAAATCTATGATGAGCTCTCCATGTACATTATTCAATAGAAATAATATTTCAAAGTCAATATATTTTCTTCGGTTACCGCGAGGATTACACATGAAATAAAACTATGAAAATCGGATAAACTCGTGTATATTAACTAACTTTAACTTCATTCCGACGTTTCGAAAACTTTACCTACAGGGTTCGTGGTCTGCGGATGACGTCGGAATGAAGTTAAAGTTAGTTAATATACCTACGTGAGTTTATCCGTTTTTCATAGTTTTATTTCATAAATAAATGTCATTGGAAAATCTTACACAAAACGACCTAGTCCCATGGTAAGGTAAATTACCTGATGCTTGTGTTGTGGGACTTAGCGACGATAATATACTCTGTTCAACAATTCGTGGAAGTAGAAAAGGGCCCCAAATTTAATAAAATGTGTTAGTTTTTAGTAAAACGTCCCACTTTGTCGCTTACCATAAAGACGAGCTTCATATGAATAAATTGACAAAGCGACTTTATGGCAAACAACAAAGTGGGACGTTTCACTAAACTCACTCACAAATGTAGGTGCTGAGAGTGGTCTGCCCTTACAAAATTTGAAAATGCCGCCTTTTATTACCAAAAGGGAATGTTGGACCTGTTACATCCTCAACCACTACGTACATCTGAGACTCTTCCTCTCGCTCCTGCATAGCTTAAATTTATAAATACAGCATAGCAAATAAACATACACGTGAAAAATAGTCATTTATAATAATAGTGTCTGAACGAGTGCCTGAAACCGACACGAGTAGGGAAGATGACCTACATTTCGACACTAACATTATACCATTCTACAACGCATTATAAGAAAAATATTAAAGTAATTAATTTCCGCACTAGTGCGGAAAAGTCACTGTCTGTACATGTAAAAGTATTTAGCCAACCAAAATAAGTAATAAATAGGTACAAAAAACCAAGTCTTATCCATACTATTCTATCTTCATTTGAAATGAAACAAAATGGCCACGGTCGCGCCCTTGAAACATGGGTCCCGGTATATCAACGACGACATTTTTTAATGAAATATGATCGAGTTTTTAAATAAATGATTATATATTTAAGTTACCAAATAGTTAACCCAGCTATTTATATCTAATTTGGGGCTAGTGTGTTACATATACATTAATAAATGCCCGATTTCTCTGAAACAAACCTGTTCATAACCCAAATCTTTGTAATAAACTATGAAATAAATATGTTAAAATGTAATAAATGGAAGATTAAACGATTGGAAATTGCTTTTCACTTAGTTAAGCATATTATATTTAAATCGCATAACATTTTTTATAGAAATAAACGGTTAAAATCATAATTTACCGGGTATCAAATATTTTACGAATGCACTGCTATCAAATGCTTTTAAACTAAGGAATATCTGCTAATATTTATATTAAATACAATTAATTTTAAATATAAACAGATTTTTTATGTCTTCAGTGATATATTTTTAGAAGTAACGCAACTTAAATGTGCACACAAACTTAAAATTTTTGCGCCAAATACGCAATAACGAATCGGCCGGGAGCCGGCCGCTCGGCACTTGGGGATTTTTCAGATCGGCCGGGAGTCGACCGCTCGGCACTCGGGGACTTTTTAAATCGGCCGGGAGTCGACCGCTCAGCACTCCAGTGTATAATAAAAATTTCTTCGTCTACGAGAATTAAGGATTAGTCATCGGCCATTATTAGACGCTAGATGTCGTTGTTCCCAGAGGAAACTGGATAACGACAGTTCTTCATAGATTCGTCTAAAACCGTTTAGTAATTTATTCGTATTTGCTTCAAATCGGAAGCCATGATTTATCTGATATTAATAGGCGAGGTATTTTTTCCATTCACATTTATATAAATAGGCATGTTATCGAGCAATTTTAAATTATTTTTTCATTGACAGAGACAAATGCTATTGCTGTCTTTATTATCATTCGTTACAGCTCAGTTGACGTTAGTTGAAAACTTATGTGATGTAACCTTTGTAGAAATATGGTAGGGAACCTTTGACAATCTACCCATAATCCTATAATCTGTCAGTAGTCATAAAAATGTATAATAGAAACTTGACAGTTTCTGACTGAAATTCTAACTTTGAAAAAATACTTGTCAGTGACAGCCGTTAAAAGGAAAGTGAACGAAATTACCATCAAGGTTCTGAAGTTAGATTGACGTCTTCAGGTCTAAAGCGGATGTTATAACGTAACTATAGTAACGTCAGCTTCCGGAAAAATAGCGAACAATCGTTGGTTAAACATTTTTGTTATTACGTAACCATGGTAATGTGACCTGAAGAATACGCGAGCGGTCATTGGCTAACCGTAGCAAAGACCGCCCCATTGGTCAGCAGAGTTCGGCCGAAGTCGTGATAGCAGCCTTATAAGAGTTCGGAACCCGATTTGTATTATTCGACCAAGTTGTGAACAGTGGCAAGTGGCTCAACAATCCCGTGTGGTGACTGTACAGGTACCCACACCTCTAGCCGAGAACATCCTGGTGTGCGGCGGCGGCGCCGCGCTGCCCGGCCTGCGCGCGCGCCTCAAGGCCGAGCTGCGGCACGCGGTCACCGACCCCATGTACAGGTACCCACACCTCTAGCCGAGAACATCCTGGTGTGCGGCGGCGGCGCCGCGCTGCCCGGCCTGCGCGCGCGCCTCAAGGCCGAGCTGCGGCACGCGGTCACCGACCCCATGTACAGGTACCCACACCTCTAGCCGAGAACATCCTGGTGTGCGGCGGCGGCGCCGCGCTGCCCGGCCTGCGCGCGCGCCTCAAGGCCGAGCTGCGGCACGCGGTCACCGACCCCATGTACAGGTACCCACACCTCTAGCCGAGAACATCCTGGTGTGCGGCGGCGGCGCCGCGCTGCCCGGCCTGCGCGCGCGCCTCAAGGCCGAGCTGCGGCACGCGGTCACCGACCCCATGTACAGGTACCCACACCTCTAGCCGAGAACATCCTGGTGTGCGGCGGCGGCGCCGCGCTGCCCGGCCTGCGCGCGCGCCTCAAGGCCGAGCTGCGGCACGCGGTCACCGACCCCATGTACAGGTACCCACACCTCTAGCCGAGAACATCCTGGTGTGCGGCGGCGGCGCCGCGCTGCCCGGCCTGCGCGCGCGCCTCAAGGCCGAGCTGCGGCACTCGGTCACCGACCCCATGTACAGGTACCCACACCTCTAGCCGAGAACATCCTGGTGTGCGGCGGCGGCGCCGCGCTGCCCGGCCAGCGCGCGCGCCTCAAGGCCGAGCTGCGGCACGCGGTCACCGACCCCATGTACAGGTACCCACACCTCTAGCCGAGAACATCCTGGTGTGCGGCGGCGGCGCCGCGCTGCCCGGCCTGCGCGCGCGCCTCAAGGCCGAGCTGTTCTTAAATGCTTGCGTGACATTATGAACATCTCTTGGTCGGACCGTGTTCGGAACACGGTAGTTCTACGACGCGCTAATGTCAGCGGCATTGAGACCTATCTGATGAGGCGACAGCTCCGATGGTGTGGGCATGTCTCCCGTATGTCTGAAGAAAGAGCTGCTAAGCGCATCTTTTACTCGGAGTTGCAGGAAGGCAAGCGAAATCAGGGCGGCCAACTCCTACGGTATAAGGATGTGCTAAAGCGGCATATGCGGAGATGCGACTTGAAACCTTCACAATGGGAGACTTTAGCCCAAGATCGACCTAAATGGAGGCGTACAGTGCAGAGCAAAGTGCAAGCCTTTGAAAATGAAAGATGCGTGCAACTCGATCTTAGGCGCAACGAGTTGAAGACCAGGCCACCTGCGGTCATTAATTACCATTTTATTGGAGGGGTGCTGACTTGCAGCGACTGTGGCCGCACATTTACTGCAAAGATTGGCTACATCAGTCACCTGAGAGCACATGAACGACGCGCTCAACAACTAGTGTAACCAGTCGCCGTGGCCGAAATCGGCTAGGACTAGATGATGATGATGAGATGATGAATATATTTAGGCCAATCTAAGGGACCGATGAAGTGACTAAGTTGGACTGCAGGCCTAGCCAAGATGCCATCCTGCAATCGTATACGATAAGCGATAAGTCACGTGGCCATAATAATGTATGGAAATGGTCACGTGACTTTTCGTTCGAAGCTGTCATTCTCATACGTATACAGTTTGCAGAATGGCATCTTGGCTAACCAAGCAAGCAGGCCTAAGCCTGCTGCTACATTTGGTTTCCCTGCGTCGTATAATAAAACGTATTATAGTACATTACTGCAGACCGAGAAGCCGAGATGTATTGTTTGTCCTCTTGGTTTTATCAAAATGTCTATTATTAAGACCAAAAGGAACGAAGAACACTTCTCGGCTTCTCCGTCTGCAGTAATATTAGTACAGTCACCACATGGGAATGTTGAGCCACTTGGCAATGGATGCAATTTGGTCGTGTAATATTATGGGTTCGGTATTTTTCGTTAGTAGGCACGATCGCGATATGACCGATGTTCCCCGATGATATGTCAGTCAAATACAAATCTTTGTTGCGTCAAAATATCAGTATGTCAAAACTAGTTGAAATAATAAAAATTTCTTCGTCTACGAGAATTAAGGATTAGTCATCGGCCATTATTAGACGCTAGATGTCGTTGTTCCTAGAGGAAACTGGATAATGACAGTTCTTCATAGATTTGTCTAAAACCGTTTAGTAATTTATTCGTATTTGCTTCAAATCGGTTGCCATGACTTATCTGACATTAATAGGTGAGGTATTTTTTCCATTCAAGATATTTATATAAATAGGCATGTTATCGAGCAATTTTAAATTATTTTTTTCATTGACAGAGACAAATGCTATTGCTGTCTTTATTATCATTCGTTACAGCTCAGTTGACGTTAGTTGAAAACTTATGTAATGTAACCTTTGTAGAAATATGATAGGTAACCTTTGACAATCTACCTATAATCCTAAACCACTAATTGGAGTTCGAGGCCAAAGAATCTACGAAAATATTGCCACAACAATGAAATGTTCATACAATAGTAAATCCTTATTTTCTAAAAACAGACGTTGAGATATCTTATTTATTGGTAATTTTAATTCTTTAATTTATAGAATCAATATTATATACTTATTTCCACGTAAATATAAGATATTTTAATATAAACTTAATTATCCGCAATTATTAGTAACAAAGTTGGTATTGCGCTGGTATCACCTCAGGTGTTAATAACATTTCGTACAGCAATTTAACTACACATAAATTAAAACCCTATTTCTGCATAGGTTTAGAAAATTGCAGAATAATACATTGTAGCGTACTTTATGTTCACATTTCATATTCGTAAAATTCCTTTGACCTACAAATTTCTTTGGCAGTGCTATAGGTAGTTCTCCATTTAAATTATCATAGAGATCTACCGTTTTGTTTTCTTCCGTAAATTGTTAACAAGGTGACCCACTTGGTTCAGCCATGTTTAGCTTCGTTATACACCCCATCATCAAAAAAATTTTGTCATATCAATGTTAGTTAAGACAAAAGAAAAGTTTTTAGGTATTTACGTGTTTTTAAGAAAATCCTAGTTGTCACAGCCACATAAAACAAAAAGGCGTACAAACATTACAGTGGTAGGTATATAATGTTTTTATTAGGAATTATTTTAAATAAATAAATCAAATAACAAAAAGGTTGTGGAAACCTGAAAACTTTTGACAATGACATAAGAGACTTTCACAGATTTGACAATAACGCATCTGTCGTAGTTTCGTTGGCCTCGAACTCCAATTACTGGTATATAATCTGTCAATAGCCATAAAAATGTTTAGTAGAAACTTGAAAGTTTCTGACCGAAATTCTAACTTTGAAAAAATACCTGTCAGTGACAGCCGTTAAAAGGAAAGTGAACGAAATTACCATCACCATCAGGGCTCTGAAGTTAGATTGACGTCTCCAGGACTAAAGCGGATGTTATAATAATAACGTCACTATAGTAACGTTAGCTTCCGGAAAAATAGCGATTGGTTAAACATTTTTGTTATTACGTAACCATGGTAATGTCACCTTAATCTGAAGAATATGCGAGCGGTCATTGGCTAACCGTAGCAACGCCCGCCCCATTGGTCAGCAGAGTTCGGCCGAAGTCGTGATACCAGCCTCATACGAGTTCGGAACCCGATTTGTATTATTCGACCAAGTTGCGAACAGTGGCAAGTGGCTCAACAATCTCGTGTGGTGACTGTACATTACTATAGAGGCCGGGACGAAAGGGGTTGCCAGCCGAAGACATATATGCGGATAGGTCAGAGGCGGGCAACCCTTTTTTTCCGGCCGAGGTGTGTATATACCACTAATTGGAGTTCGAGGCCAAAGAAACTACGAAAATATTGCCACGACAATGAAATATTCTTACAATAGTAGATCCTTATTTTCTAAAAAACAGACGTTGAGATATCTTTTTTATTGGTAATTTAAATTCTTTGATTTATAGAAACGATATGATTTACTTATTTTCACATAAATATGAGATATTTTAATAAAAACTTAATTAGACGCAATTATTAGTAACAAAGTTGGCATTGCGCTTGTATCACCTCAGGTGTTAATAACATTTGGTACAGCAATTTAACTACACATAAATTGAAACCCTTTTTCTGCATACGTTTAGAAAATTGCGGAATGATCATTTGTAGCGTGCATTATGTTCACATTTCGTATTCGTAAAATTCCTTTGACCTACAAATTTCTTTGGCAGTGCTATAGTTCTCCGTCTAAATTATCATACAGATCTAACGTTTTGTTTTCTTCCGTAGGTTATTAACAAGGTGACCCTCTTGGTCCAGCCATGTTTAGCTTCGCCATACGCCCCATCATCAAAAAACTAAATTCCAAATTAAATATACTGGGTGAAATCTTTCACAATGATATAAAATCATATTTTCTGGATCTACTCATGATTAAAGCCAAGTTTTACTATAAGACCATCTTTGAGAAAGTTACCATAAAATCTACATCTCCATACATATTATGAAACCAGCTGTCGCTAGTTACAATCGAGTTGTCATTAATATGTATGTACAAAAAATAAAAAAGATAGATGGTTGGAATTGCAACGCTTTTGAATGTGTATATGAAACAAAAAGGTGTACAAACATTACAGGGGTATGTAATGTTATTATTAGGAATTATTTTAAATAAATTAATTAATTGACAAAAAGGTTGTCGAGACCTGCAAACTTTATTTGACAATGACATAAGAGACTGACAGATTTCACAGTAACGCATCTGTCGTAATGAGGGTTTTCTCGAAAACTTATGCCACTAGTAGGCGCTACTTAGCCGTAAGGTCCCGCTAAGAAACACAATTATCTAGCCCCAAAGAAAAACTATCTAGAAGGTATTTTTATTTTTTTATATCATTTTATTAACTCCTACAAAACATTTAAACACAAAACTATAGGCGCTCAGAGAATTTAGACAAGTTTCTGGACCTGACGCCCCAGTGCTGCCGCCCTGGTGAGCGTCATTTCAGAAAACCCTCATTTCTTTGGCCTCGAACTCCAATTAGTGGTATAGTGCTTTTCTCAAACAAGCAATGAAATAAACAACAAATTTTTTTATTTGTTGTTTATTTCATTGCTTTGTTTTATTTTTTTATTTTCATGGTGGCAGAATGTCATGTCATGATGCCTGTGCCACAAATTTATGTGAAATGGAATTTAAAAAAAGCACTTTGCCGGCCTAGGCCGAGGAACATAAGTAACATAACAATATTTCATTGCATGTATGAGAAAAAATATTTTCATTACACTTGCTTTGTAAGCGTGCCATTGCTTGCATGCATTTCGGGAGTAATAAAAAAGTGAGTAATAGAAATGTTAGTACGTCATTTAATAATATTTTGTCTTAAAACTATTTTTTTTTTCATCACATAAGCTGTGATGAAAAACATTGTATGCATCACGGTCGGTAAGCGGAATACTAACTCGAGTAATTAAAAGCCATCCGCCTACGGCGTCGGACTTCTAACACTCTCGTTAGTGCTACCTTACTTACCACCTAGATGCACAATGTAAAATGTTTTACTTTTAGAATTCCTGTATTTTACACTTATTTCTTGAAGCGCTGTAACATACGGACAGACAGACGGACTGGATGTACCAAAACGGGTTCCGTTTCAGCCATTTTACACTGCGTAACTCTAAAAACACTTATTTAAATACGGCATGCACGTAAAAATGTGAAGTTGTTCAAAGTTCCCGCTAGATAGCGGTTTACTAAAGGGAAACTAGCGAACGATATATCACCATGACATGTACTAGTTAAAAAGAACATTATTGTAACGTCATTGTATACACTATTCCTTAGAATGTAAATAATTTTTGACGACATTAATAATATGTCTTGTCCTAATATTGAGAATTTCTTCCCAGTTCCAATCTTCTGTTGAGAGTAAGGAATTCGTTTTCACGCCAAGGCATGTAAGCTCTGAAATGGAATTCGAGATCAAAAATGTAAACAATCTATGACAATGACATGACATTACAAAGTCAATGTTAAAGTGACATTCCAGGGGTATAAACCGTTTTATATCGAATGCAGTTTTTAACACCTTTGTAAATTAATGTCGCATTTTGAGATTGATTTTTTATTTCATTTAATTTATATCTACACTTACAACTATCCAAATAGGTACTAAACCTAAGACAATGTTTTATGTGTAGATGTAGATACGCTAAAGTCAAGGCATGTTCGATACACAAAGTATCACAATTGGTAACATATTTTTGGATATGACAATAAAAAAAACATACGCCTGAGTGTCCACGGTTCCTGATTACAAAAATAAAACCTAGAAAATTTGCTAGAATGATGTAAATAATCAACATAATCAATGTTTGAAAACGAATGTCGTGTTACTTTAATCTTTAGGATAGTCGGGGAACGAATTCCAGTCTTCATCTATGGATACGATCGAATCCATTTTAATTGACATATGAAAATGATTAATTTGTAGGTAAAGATACTAAAATCTGTATTTATGTACTTTGTAATGCTAAATTTTAGGAGTTTTTATGAATTCATAAAACAGTCATTTGGAGCACCCTCTTGTTTTGATTTTTGAAGTACATAGTTATAAATGCGAACCCTCTTAAGGCCATATTCTTTGACCTCTCAACGCTAGTTTTAAGAGTCATCCAGCCTCCGCTAATACCCGTGACAGTCGCCGTCAATGATGACGTGATACTGTAATACTCATAGTGAAAATATTTACAGTACTACAACTATGTAACTAGTATGAATCGAAACGACATAGTGTAACATAATAAATAATATAAGTGACTAATTTATAATCTGGCAAGCTCTAGCAAGCCATGTGTAAATTAGACGGTAAATTTAGAAAATACACGGATGCGAGACTATCCCATTAATATTTAATACGAAACTCGTTATAGATCCGCGATCCTATAATGCGTATCAGGCGTACAATTTCATAAAAAATGATGCAAACATGCTGATTTTCAAAATTTTTGATGGACTGTCCACGAAAAAAGTATATAATTATACATGATGATCAGGGGTCGAACTAATCATGCAGATGACGCAAAAATAACGTACCTAATTTTGCATTATAGGATAATGCTTTTATTTAAGCTTCCGTGCTGCATATTTCACAAAGTAATATAATAATTGCGAGTAAATCCATTACATTTATACAGGATGAAAGATGTATTGATTGTATTTTGTAGTTACACCCAGGGTATACTTGCTGCTATATTAAAGGGTGTATCATTTATTATAAATACAACTTTACTTGGCCATATTTTTTTATATTACATGTTTATATAAAAACATACATGTGTCTAATTACTGCTTTAATAAGGTACACATTTCATCCTAGAAACTCGACGTAAACCAACACACACACTAGCCATACATTACGTACACACCATACACTCAGAACATAGAAACGCAAAATAATACATATTTCAAACGTTAAACTTGTATTTATAATAAACGATACAGTCTTTAATACTATTTGCGTTTTCTTTGGCTCTATATTTCTGATATATTGTGTTATCTCCAAAATGCATTTGAATGTTGGTTCTATGTTTAGTATGTTTTGATCACAGCACGTACATGTTTTTGTCACGTATCTCCAAAAAGGTTAAATTATAACAATATTCTTGTAAATTCGACATTCAATTGTGTATTTTAAAATATTAGTAAAAGAACGGCATTATGTACTCAACTTACTTATTTCAAATGACACTTTCGTTTTAGTAAAAATAGTAATATATTAAAAATATTTTTTGTAAACATTCTATAGGTGATTTAATGTCATCCACATTATTAGTACGATCACTGTACATGGTCAAGTTTATCTGTGTTATTATACAGGGTTACTTTTTCACCGTTACAATAAATATGTACCATATCATTGGTACAGATAATAGATCACATTTATCAAGTAAAATTTTCAATTTTTTTTAATTTTTATTAATTTACCCTTCATGCAAATGTAACATAGTGGGCGCCATTTCCTATAGCAACTTTAGTCATTCGTAAATTTTTCCATTCAATTTTTTTAAGAAAAGCTTATTTCTCAGTACAGATTGCGCATTTTTACGCGCTTGTGCGAGAAGTGGTTCATTTTACGTCAGGTCGAAATCTTCGGAGGGCCATATGTACTGAAAAACGTCGTACGATACACGGAAACGAAATTCGTAACTCGTGTCGTGTCGTGTTACGATTTATCTCCACTCATTTAGTGCTTAATTTTTTTCGCACTTGAATCGAAATGTACTAATTCTCGGTATGTTTCGTAACAATTCGCATTATTTTCCATAATTTTTTTAATTGATAGTATATTATTAGTAGTATTTTATTGATACTCATGTCTGCCTGCGACCACGGGTGTAACGTCAGGATATAATTAAACGTACGTTTACGCGATTAGGACCCGTTTGTATTTAAAATATGAGTGATAGTCGTGAAAGTTTAAATCAATATAGTGCGACTGCTTGCAAAACATTTCATAAAATAATTCGAATTCCAAAATAAAATGTGTTTTTAAAATTTTATTGGATAATAACGAACTATTATGGACATAAAATCCTATTTTTAATAGATACGAGTAGGTACCATTCTTAATTATTTCACTATTTTCGTCATGTCAAAATGTGGCATGGTCTTATCACCAGTAGTCATCCTACTGTTTTTATCTATACTGTGTAATATGTTTGTTATTGTTTTGGTTTAATATATTGAATAACATAATTCTATTAATTTAGTCACTCACCACTTATGTTTATTCAGTCTCCGAAGCCCCAGTGATGATAACATTTTTTTATGTGTTATCACACCAATCTTAAAGATAGTTTGGTTGACGACAGCGGTGCGCAAAATTGACGTACGTCCTCCCTCCAACAGGTCCCGATTGGGACTGAAAGATGACAGCAGGAGCGATCCGGGAGAATAATTTCACATATTTTGTAAGATGAAATATAATTCTTACAATATTAATGATTTCTTCTTGTTAATCGTTGACACAGACTTTGACGTTTCTTCTGATATATTTTTTTCTTGGTAAAGTTATGTAGTTTCTTAGCAAAATGAGTTTTCATGCAGAGATTAGACCTATGTTTGGGATCGTTTTTTATAGGGCGAAGTTTGTTTAAATACTTGATAGTAATCAATGCGCGATAGATCAAGTTCTCAAATGTAACATATATAAGTTTTACTTCATAAGGAAGTAGTATTATTGAGAAAACTGAAAAAAACAAACGGGAATTCTACGCTTACCTCGCCTTAAATGGTTCATAGTGTAGTGACCGTAATGAATTACGAATAAACTAGTTATTGTTATAACTGCGAACCAAATGTTTAAGATTTCTTATAATTGCCAGTAGTATAATTTAAACACCTCACATTTTATTAAAAGTAGCGAAATATATCATAAAAAAATGACATATGTCGCTTAATGTTTTGTATAAAAAATTTGTAAAATATTTGTGAATTCTACATACCGTCAGTGACTGTAAATACGCATTTTTTATAAGTAGTTTAATGATTTTAGATTACCCACATCCCGTGATTATTTGTTTGTGGTGGTATCCCATTTGTTTACATTTTTGATCTCCAATTCGATTTCACATCTTAGAGTGCTTTTCTCAAACATACAAGGGATCATCCATTAATTACGTCGCACCTCAAGGGGGAGGGAGGGGGTCCACAAAATGTGACATATCGCGACAGGGGGGAGGGAGGCGTTCTATGTTTGTGACGTCACAATCCTCACATACATAAATACATGAACATAAAAGAATAGAAAATCCAAAATCCTTGGACGGAGGAAGAATAAGTTACTTTTCTCTTCGTTAATTTTACAAATCATTTTAAGTAATCCTCATAAAATGGTGAAAAACATGAAATTCGAAACGAGTGCCGATGTTTTAAAACACAACCGATAGGGAGTGTTTTTAATCGACACGAGATTCGAATTTCGTTTTTGCACGTGTCTCGTACGACGTTTTTTAGTGCAGATGGCCCTCCGAAGTTTTGGACCTGACGTAAAATGACTAAAAAGTTACATATTCAAAGTGATGTCGTAATTTTTACCTTCTTAAACTAAAAATCTACATGTGACGTCACACTAAGGGGGGAGGGTGTAGTTAATTGTGACGAAGTGTGACAAGGGGGGAGGGAGGGGTCAAAAAATCATAAAATTGGTGTGACGTAATTAATGGATGATCCCCAATATTATTTTATGCAACTCTTGTTTAAGAGAGGTCAAAAAAGGTGAGTGGCGTGGGTAACAATTTGAGGCGAAGCCGAGCATTTTTTGACTCAGTTAAACAATGTTGCATACAATAATTTTTCTACGACCACACATTTATTTTAAAATAAAATTGTAAATTTTAGAAATTTTGGTAGTCAAACACAATTTTATTAATCATCAAGGTCGGGCGGGAGACGTCAAAATTAAAAAAGAAAGCTCCTCTATGGTTCAATGATCATCAGATATTTTTTTTATTAGTTTGGCAGCCATGTATTTCATATACACGAGGTGTCTTAAAATGCAAAAAACGCACTGCGTGTAAACCCAAATGCGTTTATTGGGATTAGACAATATAGACTTATCTTGACATCTGTAAGGTAGGCTTAATGGTGTGTTCACGACCATGTAAATGACAAATAAAAGTACGGGAGTATAAAAAGAAATACAATGGTACATTGTGCATCAAGGGAGGTAAGTACGGAATTACTAACGAGAGTGTTAGAAGCCCGACGCCGTTAGGCGGAGGGCTTTTATGACTCGAGTTAGTATTCCGCTTACCGACCGTGATGCATACAATGTTTTTCATCACACTTGCCAACCAAAAAATAAGTTTTAAGACATAATATTATTAAACGACGTATTGACATTTCTATTACTCCCTAGGGAATTTCACTTTTCTATTACTCCCGCTACGCGCGCAAGCAATATGGCGTGCTTAGACAGCATGTAATGAAATAGTACATTGTGTATTAAGGGCGGTAAATAAGAATTTGTGTACCGCCCGTGGCACACGCAATGTTTTTCATCACACTTGCGAGGCAAAAAAGTAGATAAAACAATATACACTATGTACGATAAGAGCGTGACCAGTAAAACAAATTAAAAAAAGAGAGATTGCTTATATTAAATACTGTAATATAGGAGTATTATATTTACACATGCATGCTTTATTTTCAATAAGGCGTCCAGTCTCCTGAGTTGTCCATTATGGCTTGACATCTCTGAGGCATACTTTCGACCAAAGTTTCAGCGTAACTACGAGGTAAAGACCTCCACACGTACTTCAGTTCGCGAGTTAAGTCTGTAACACTAGCAGTATTTTTTTCCTCGTAACTTCAGCTTCATCCACGCCCAAATATTTTCAATTAGATTCGCGTCGGGAGATTGTGAGGGCCAATCCAAAACATCAACGCCATTTTGACTTTTCCATGCTGTACAGTGCTGACTTCGGTGTTTAGGGTCATTATCCTCTTGTAGTATCCAAGAAGCATCGGCGTCCCGCAAGGCGGTGTGTTATCTCCTCTTCTCTTTTCTATTTTTATTAATACGATCACAAAAAACATTTTCTCATCATATCACCTTTATGCCGACGATCTCCAAATTTACTCGCAAAGTAGCCTCAGTGATTTACCTCTGGCCATTCGTTGTTTGAACACTGACCTCGATCGCATTTCTAACTGGAGCAAGCGATATGGACTTAAAGTTAACCCCTCCAAAACTCAGGTCATTGTCATAGGTAGTCATAAACTTGTTCCCAGAATAGATTTTTCACTGTTACCTGCCGTAGTGTTCGATGGCGTTCAAATTCCTTTTTCGCAACAGGTAAAAAATCTGGGTATTGTAATGGACTGTTATCTCAACTGGATACCTCAGATGAGTGAGGTCAGCAGGAGGGTGTTTGCGTCGATGGGTGCTCTTCGTAGACTGCGTAATTTCTTGCCTACATCCACTAAAATTGCGCTAACTGAATCTTTCCTTCTTCCGCTATTGGATTATGCCGACATTAGCTATCTTGACGTATCTGAGGACCAGCTAAATAAACTTGAGCGCCTTCAAAATCTTTGTATCAGGTTCATATTTGGCTTGCGCAAATATGACCATGTCTCTCAATTTCATAATCAGCTCAAGTGGCTTCCTATTCGCCAGCGTCGTGATTCTCATGTTCTGTCCCTTTTATACAGTGTTCTATTTATCCCTGCCACTCCCTCATATCTCAAAGAGCGTTTTAGTCGCCTTTCTTCCATAAGATCTTCTCAAAACCACATTCTTGCACCCCCACCATCTTCTACAAAATTTTACAATAGTTCTTTTACCTTCCGAGCCGTTCGGTTGTGGAATGCTTTGCCGGTAGAAAAAAGATGTGCCAAATCTCTCTATATTTTTGAAACAATACTATTTGTCACTACCTTAGATTGCCTTATATTTAATGTATGTATGTATGTGTATGTATGTATATGTATTGTATCATATTTGAATAAGTATCTATGTATTATATATTATGTATGTATTAAATTAGTACTTAAGGTGTGTGATCTATTTTCTTGTTACAGTTATGCACTACCAATTTCTTAGCTTCTTTTTATGTATTTCCCGCTATCCTAAAGTTGTCTGGAAGAGATCGCTTTTTAGCGATAAGACCGCCTGTTGATACCTACCTTGTAGATCAATAATTAATTTTTGCTTTGTTTTACTTTGTCTTTGTGGTACAATAAAGAGTATTTATTATTATTATTATTTATTAACTAAATATTTTGATTTGTACTTTTTGTTTTTTGTTAAGACCGAGTGACCGAGGGGTACAGGCATCAGCCTCGAAAGCTGAGTACGTGGGTTCGATCCCCACCTCGGACATAGGTGCTCTTGGTCGTTTTTCTTTGGTATATGTCATCTAATATTTATAATTGAACACAAATCGTTTTCCAGCGACCGCCTCCACCTGACGTCGCTGAAGTTCCACTCTGCGCCGGCGCACGCGAACTGCGTGTCGTGGCTCGGCGGCGCGCTGCTGCTGGCCGGGGCCGGCGCCGGCGCGGGCGAGGCGGCGCGCGCGGCCCCGAGGGACGCCTTCCTGCGCGAGCGCCGTCTGCGCGACTGGGTGTGCCTGCTCGACAACACCCCGCCGCACCACCCCGCTAGGGACCACCACCAGATCTAAAAGTATTAATAGACGTTCGAATATGGTCCGCTCCGCACAGCGAAGTTGGTCCGCTCCGTACCAAATTCGATGGTGTGTGCAATGGTCCGCCGACATTATTATTATTATTGACGGTGCGGTCGGTTCGATGGTTTTCCCACAGGATTTGGTGCGGTCCGCACAAAGTTCGCTCGTGTGGACGGCGCCACCGCACCGCACTTGTAGGTAATTATTAATTAATTAAAAGTAAACAAACAATAAAATATTTATGATACTCCAGTTATTTAGGTACCTTTTGATACATGTATAAATATAATTTTGAAATGTCTTTTTATTGAAATATAGTACATATTCGAAAATGTTCAATAGGCTATGATGGATAAATCGGAGGCATATCGACGTGATCGCTGTCTAGTAGCACGAAAAGCACTAGACCGTTTTTGAACGGTGCGATGGTGTGGCGAGCCGCGCGCACGTACGGAGCGGACCAAGTTCGCTGTGCGGAGCGGAGCATATTCGAACGTCTATTAATACTTTATCCCTTTCACCGCCACAGTCGGCCATAGACGACAACGGAAAATCGAGACTACGACGCCAATGACGGTACTGGCCGACAGCTACGCTAATGCAGTAGGAACTTAGGTTAGCCTTACACCTGTAAGACCTCAATGATATAATAAGTAAAGATAGGTTACACCAGCTCAAAAATTGAAGCGCTCAGATTGTGATAATTCTAACAATCGCTCTTAGTTCTACCCAGACCACCGAGAGGTGTGTACCACTGCAGAGTTCTCGCAAATCACATGAACTGCGCCCTAAAATGTAATTTTATGTTATACATTAGTGAAAACCACAAAATTAAATGCAAAAATGCCCTTAACATCACACATCATGCGCAATTAAACTGAATTATATTTTTTAACAATTTTACTATTTATTGAAAATAAATAGGACGCCGTTTTGACGTTTTTGACTGACTTAGAGAAAAAGACAAGCTTATGCTGTTTAAAATCGAGAGTAACAAAGATAAAACAATGTTTATCAATAACAACCTTAAGAATGCACGCGCGATTGTCAAATGCTAGTTGTCTCTTTTTTATTTATTAAATACGAGTATATGTATTTTGTCATCTCTTTTACGCATTTTGAAGTATGAAGATAGGTGTATGTCCACTGTCAATAAATAGTAGATGTATGATGTGAAGTATTTATTTCGCTCATTTTGTTAGAGTATAACGTATCTTTACTAATTTATCATTGTAAGACCTTACATAAGTTGTAGGGACGAAGCTATAGTGAGGAATGAGATAGTGATATTCATCTCTCGTTCCTTAGTATAGCTCCGTTCCTACGACTTACGTAAGAACTTACAGGGTGCTTAGCCAAGTTGCCAATCGCTAGCGCTTCATCGTTAATCGCAGCTAACTGTCTTTGTCGCACTAATATGAAAGAGTGACAGAGAGGGAAAACTACGTTACGCTACTAAACGCTAGCGATTGGCATCTTGGCTAAGCACCCAGGTGTAATTTCAGCCTTCCGTGGGACGCGGTAAAGTTCAATTTCGCTTTAATAATCGTGTACGCGTGGTGTCTGAAGCTGAGCGTATTCCTTCGCCCTCTGGCGGTAAAAAGATAAGACGATACCTGCGCTCCCATTAACCGCACCCACTCGAAAGAGACCGTTACGGCTGCCATACATGAAAGAGAGGTATGCACCGCTCATCAGGATTTAACTTTTTGGACAAATGGTTAAAAGGTATCACCTTAACAACTGCGTGTCGTGGCTCGGGGTGCCTTCCTGCGCGAGCGCCGGTTGCGCGACTGGGTGTGCTAAGGAACACCATCAGATTTAACAACCGTACACATTTATTGTACAAATCACGCGACGTTCGATAAAGTCACGAAACGTAACACAAAACTCACGTTAATGTTGAAAGGCTCCTTTCAAAGAACATTTACTATAGGTATGGGTAAAAATACACGTAGTGGGAAGAGGTGCGTCTAGCACTAATTGTTTTGAACTTTACGACCCATTTTATAATCTTTGCTATCGAACACGTTGTGTAGTTTCAGGTGTACTGTCATTTGGCAAATTATGTTTCCCAAATATGACTTCCCAAATAACTTATCGCAATAGTCTCATTTCCCAAACAAATCTTTAGCAAAGTTACATTTCTCATTTTATTCATTTGGTCAAATTATTATTTTGCTATGAAGCTGGAGGTTCCGGGTTCGAATCCCGGCGAGGGCATTCTTTGTGTATTTATTTATCACAAATGTTTGTTCCTTGGTCATGGCTGTCTATGTATTTAAGTATCTATATGTATCTATCTATTATATATATCGTCGCCTGGTACTCACATCACAAGCCTTAATTGAGCTTACCGTGGGACTAGGTCGATTTGTGTAAGATGTCCCAAGATATTTATTTTTTATTTTTTTTACTATTCATATTTTCTATTGGTAGGTACTAAGAAGCCACACATAGCCTCGGATAAAAAAAAACTATATTTTTATTTTCATTTTCATAAAAAAACTATCCCAGAGCCACCGTTAGGTACGACGACGAGCGAAGCGAGGAGGAGTGTTAGGTGAAACTGCGACTTTACAGCGCACGAGCCGAGCGAGCGAAGCGAGCGTGCCGCGGCAGCGGCCGGCGAGTGCCAGAACCGACTGTTTTATTATTCCCTCGGCATTGCGTTCCCTCATCAGTTTCATCTAAATTACTGTTTAGAACCCGACTTTTAATTGTTTATCAACATAATATAAAACCCCGTGTGAGCTTTTATTAAAAAAAAAACATAAACATACCTATATAAAATTCGCCTCAAACTATACCCAAAAACATTGGTATTTATTTAGTTAACTAAATGCCAGCTAAACCATCAACTACATAAAAATATGCATTATAAAAAGTTCCAATTAAAAACCAAGCTCAAAGATAGAATTTCCAACCATTTAGTTGAGAAATAAAACGATTTCATAAGACTCAATTGGAATATGATCTTTCGGCGAAATTACTTTATGCGAAAAATTGGTTGCGATGTAATATTGTATATGCGGTATAAATCGTATGCCATACAATATTTTGGGATTAGTATGTTACGCCAAACGATGCATTTGCCAAAAAATATTTTGGGAAAATAAAAACGACCAAGTAATTCTTTGCTAAACCATCGCTTGCCAACAAAAAGGCTTGCTAACTGTTAAAATTGCGATAGATAAGTAGTTTTGACAATTGAATTTTTGCCAAATGAAAATTTGGGAAAAATAGTTTGCGATGTGATACTTTGGGAAAAATTATTTGCCAAACATTAGTAAACCGTAGTTTCAAGCGGAATAATTATTCAGTTGATTAACTAAGCTTCTTTATATTAAATATAGGTAATTTATTTTTAAAATAAAACACAGTACTTATACATTGTTTTACAGGGTACGAGTTTTATTTTGTCCCTGCACTATACCCCCCTTAGGGTGCGGCTCCACTGACGCGGAGAGGAGCGGAGATGTGCAAAATTAACCAATTACATTCTTCAAATTCAAAATTCGACACACTGTGGTGCAGTTTCATTAGCCGAGCTCCCACAGTTCCTCTCCGCTCCGCGTCAGTGAAGCCGCACCCTAATACAGCATAATATACGCGTGCTGTGCTGCACCATATAAGACATAATGTAACACTTTAGGTGAGTGAATAGAATCATATCCATTGTCCAGCGTTTATCATGTAGGTACGGTCGAGGAAATTGATTGTTTAGCAGTTTATGGCTCACTTTACATTGGCCGTTTAGTACATACATGACAACCAAATTAACTTGAACCGTAAAGTGCTAAACATTCAAATTCCTCGACTGTACAAGAATAATGGAATAAGAATTAATTTATTTCCCGCCATGTGAAAAAAGTAATAGCGTGCCACCATTTGCACATATCTGACATTACCTAAACAACTGTTAACTTTGTCTTGTCAGTGAAGGTGCATTTTACTTGGAATTTTTTGACGTGATGTCAAGTCGTGGGCACAAAATGTTCTAGGCTTGTAGGTTGTTGTAGGCTTATGATGGTACCGCGTCTAATCGTTTGTCGGCGTTGCCGTCACGTTCTAACAAGTATGCAGTGCAAAAGTGACGCGTGGCACGATAATTAGATAAAACGGGACCATCATAAGCCTGCTCACTTTCTATCAAGACAATGGTGGCGCAAAGTGTAATAAAAAAATTCGGGGTTACAAGCAAACTTACCGCATATGCTGCCAGAGGGTGTGGCCTAGGACTTGTATGAATGTGCGTCGGTGGCAGTGAACGTGTTAAGTCCCAATTAGTTTTGAATTTGAGTAATAATTTCTTAGGGCTTGTTTACTCAATTGTCTAATTTCAAGCCAAAAAATCAAGCCGCTTTGTACAAAAGGCAGCAGATTGAAATAGTTATTTGTTATACAAGGGTGCAAAGTTGTATTTTACCCGCGAGTATGAAATTGAAACACGAGCAAGCGAAAGGATTCTATAGTTGAACCACGAGCGAAGCGAGTGGTTCTAAAATAGAATCCTGAGCGCAGCGAATGTTGTAACATACGAGAAGTAAAATACATTTGCACCCGTGTGTAACACAAAACTTTTCCCCTCACTATAGCGAGGAAACTCAAAAAAGAGAATTATTTGTTCACATTACAATCATCATCGGGTTAGTGATAATAATTTTCCAAATGCATGTATTTAATGCAAGATTTTGTCGCAGTAAACTTAGCACGAAAAAGTAAAAACGCAGCACGATTTTTACACATTCCTGTAGTTGCACACCAACGCCAATGCATTATTAAATCATTCTCATTCATTATTTTTACTAAATTATATCAGAACACCCTGGAAGTTGTTTAGTTTACTATTTTTATGCGTGTTCGAGTCGGTAACGAGGGGCCGCACATAGTGTGCCACTAAGAGGGATAGACATAGTCACTTACTACTAAGACGAAAGTGCCACACAGGCACTTAGTGACGTATTCAACGCATTTGTCTGGCACTTACATTTAGCATCTAATGCACACACACACAAAAAATAGTGGCACAGTGATAAGGACGGACGATTATCGTTCCTTTTCACTTCCACTAGTAAAGAGTTTCATAAGACCATCCCTTTCGTTCTTGCTATTATTATAACGTTGTCAAATCCATATTAATCCTACATTCATGGTCGGTAAATAAAGATTATAACCTATAATATTCTTTGACAATGTTGACGTTGACATTTTCTGCGTTTTGTGATTGCATCTAGTCATCTTATCATCATTCACTAAAACAATTGTTACTTATGGAATTTTAGGATTTATATGTTAAAATCATCATATTATATAAAGGTTTGTATTTTACACTAAATTCTAAAACAAATTATTTAATTATCATTAATATGGAACAATTTCCATGAGCATTTTACGTTTTGTTATTCCAAAACCAAGGTCATTACTTTGCCACACAAGTGAATAATATGCGTTTTTACACGTTCGTATTAAAGGATAAACGAGCACTTTACGAGCTAGTGAGGGGAAAATAAATATTTCAATTATATGTACGCAGCTAGGGTACGAGTTTTATTTTGCCTATGAACAATCACACCCGGACTCGTAATATGTAAATGTCTGAACTGTTGACTTGCAATATGTAAAGGTGCATTCAAAGTCGGCTTTGTCGGGAACGTAACGGCTATGACAGCTACCTTAGAAATATATGGAAAGTGTGAGAATTCTCTATAAATATTAACACCCAGTTATAATGGTCGTTTTGACACGCCGCCCGCGGCCACGGTTGCGTTTTATAAAGTTACAATTTACAATTTTGCTGTATGCCTCTCTATCTAGCCAATATGTGCGTGCGTTAGAGAGGCAAACAGCGAAATTGTAAAATGTAACTTTATAAAACGCGACCCTGATGTACGCGAAGAACGGCGTCACGTACCCGACATTCTCTTGGAATGCACCTAAACAAGATCACTGTTTACCGGCCTTCGCCTAATCCACTAAAGCTCATCCACTTTAAGGGGTCGCAGGTGTTTGGGGTTAGACCGGTCTCTACACTATGCCCCCCCAAAAGTTGTGCAGCGTAATGTGCGTGAAATACTCTTTAGGTGAGTGAGTAGTGTAAGACTTCAGCCTAAAACATTAATAACTAGTTGATAAAATTAGTTGGTAGAAATTCTTAATATATAGGTTTCATTAAATTTTGTAAGTAAAATAGCTATATCAATTCATATTTTGTTTTGTAGTTGTGACTAAACCATTAACACTGGATTATTTACAAGGTTAAAGCAACTTTAACACGCTTAGTCTAGGGATTCCATTTGAAAGCAAAATTGAAAATACCATGGTCTAGGGTAATGAAGGCTGTTTAAAAAAAAAGAGGAATATTATAAAATAACCTTTGATCAATTCATTTTAAATTAATGTATTGTTATTTATAATATTCCATATCATTTTAATATGTATAAAACTTTATTAATATTTTAAGTTTATAATTTATATTTTATTCGAGAAATGTAGGTAACTAACCTTTGTGCAGGTTACAGATTTTGCGCATTGGCGCCAATTTCAATGTTTAAAAAAAGTAGTAGATATAGATTGTCTTTTGTTTGTTCTGTTGTTGGTCGTGAATTTTGATTGAGAATATTGAGATGTATTGATACATAAGTTAAGATAATAAAATAATTATTGTCAAAGTTACTGGGCATTTCATTAGTAGATTTCAGTAGAAACGTGTCCATTGTACAGTCGAGGAAAATAAATGTTTAGCAGGTTGCCATAATTCTGAAATTAGTCGTGCTACGTTTTCCGACTGCAAGCGACTAATAACGAACCAAGACATGTCTATAATCGTCAAATAGAAGAAAATAGCATATTTCTATATTTGTCTGTCTTTGGCATTAACGTCAGTGACAAGTATCTATTGAAGATCAACTCGCACGTGCAGTTTCTTAATCAGATTAGGTTGTCATTTTCGCAATATTATATCGAAAGGATCCAAACAATATTTTATAATTATTGAGTTTGACGTATCTTTGTCATTTGGCAGTCATTGTCACAATCTGATTACCAAACAAATATAGTTTGAAAATCGAACTACCGTTTCACCCAGCAAGAGATAACCTAGAAAACTTCATGAGTATGTGACGTAATTTGTCATTATAATACGAACAGCCCGGCCAGCACATCATTGAGAGCGAGATAGCTCGCGCTGCGACAAACCCATGTCGCGGCTGTCAAATTTATATTTCTAGCCGTCATTTTCTCGATTTTGGTAGCACAAGTTAACAGCTCGAGAAATTAGTTCCATGCGAAAGAGTCATCCCGCGGGCGACATAACAAGTATTGCCATTTATGTGTGGGACTAACTTTTCTTTCCTAGCAACACTGAATCGGTATAAATAATGTTGAATAATTAGTGAACAGCAAGCTTTAAAAATGAAACATCTCTAGTCACGATAACTTTGTCTCGTTCACGTAGTATAAAGATTAAAGAGATAGGACATTTTAATATGAAAAAGTCAAAGTGTCATAATAATAATCTGTCGCATGACATTTTGTAGATTGTGTTTGGTGGCGATATTTTAAATGGCTCATGAACGTAAAATTTAAGTTAATTATAGCCTTTTATACTCTTTATACGTTACTTAGGTACTGTGGATGTTAGTTACGATTATTTACATTTAAACCGTATATTTTTTGAAATTCATGTTCATAGTTCTTTAATAAAAATGTATGTTATGAATTATATTTCAGTCATCGGAGCCCAATAATAATACAAAGCAAGATGTCGTTAAACTAAACCCATAGTTTCCAGAGGGAGGATGTGAATCCGGAAAAGATGAAGTACCTATACGTATATTGGGTCAAACTCTAAAAAATAAATATATCGGGTCTTCGAATTACTAGCAGGTATTTCGATGAAAGCTTGTACAAATCATTTAAGTTTATAATGGAAATATGAGGGTTTCGTTTTCGTACCCGATACTCGCCTCCTTAACCCTTCGAGCTCCAGCGTCACCATATGATGACGGAAGTAAATAAGCACTTCAAATGCCTGGGCTTCGATGGGTTAATCCATCCTCCAGGTTCCAAAACAATATACCTATGACCTAAAAGTAGTTGATATATCGGATATCCTCCATATACCAACTTAATTATTAAGGTCAAGTATGGTCAAGAAAAGTAACACCTTAAGTTACATACATCGCGTCTGATAGTATTATGTATAGTAAAAATCATACTACGATTATTTATTCGATCTGCAGGTTATTTTTGCGGAGCTGTCAATAAAGCATGGTATTAATCAATTATTCATACTGTTTAAAGATATGGCGCAAACTGAAGAAAAAGGTTCGCATTCAGCAAATCGGATTCCATAACAGCCTTGAAGGCGGCTGCTGGGTCGCGCTCTGCAGCTCTACGTGAACAACAAGAGTACGCTTGGCGCCCGAGCTCGTGGCGCAGCCTGCGTTTGGTTGGGTGGTTTTAAAGCATATCGTTGAAGTTAGGGCCCACGGGTGTATGATATTTTTTCACTATATTTATGAGGTTTCATGTTATTACAATTTATGTTAGTAAATCACATTTCACATAGTGGAAGAAATATAACACCGTGGACGCGAACTTCCGCGGCAAAGTATAAAAGTGCCCATTCAATTCAGACGATCGTCTACAATAGAGCAGAAATGACAGGCGTCTATTATCTAATTAAATTATTAATATATTTGTGATTGTAAACTTGTTTGGCTCAACGCTCAACTACTGTTCTTTACGATACAAATATTTGTTACATTGAGTATTTAATACATGTTATTATAATAAATATTTTTTTTTTAATAAATACATACTGGATTATTTATTATATATATTTTTATTTGTTTAAAATACTAGTTATTAGCCGTGTGGAAACGGTAGTAAGATTACATTTGTCACCACCCCAACTCTTCCCGTTGGTGTCGTAAGAGTCGGTTAAAGATTGAAGTGTCATTGACTATTTATTTATCAATGGGTAGTAGTGTGAGTAGTGTGTCCACTATGATGGGCAGCAGCATCATCTTAGTGGACACACTACTCCCGATTATGGGTATATATTAACCTCCTAATGCGTCCATGCACATAGCCTAAGGAAAGGACATTGCCCATGCAGCTGTGAACTAATAGAGGCTGATCTACCTTTTCCTATATGGATTATGTGTACAAATGCCGCTTTTCTTAATTATATTGTACTTGTAAAATATAGCTGCATAGTTGTACGGTATACTACACCGAACATCGCTATCACAATTAATACAATTATGTATCTTGCCCTTAGATACTTCTATTCAATAGCTGTTAGCATTGGTAAATATTACTAGCATTTGATTCTCTATTGAACCTCCATGGGTCTTCAGACCTTACGGTATCGACTGTAGGGTCGGTAATGAAACGAAGTTTGTTAATATTAAAACATTAAATAATGCCTTAGAACGCATGTACTAAAACAGATTATTCATAACTACCAATACATAGCTCATAGCTACAATAATAATTCGACTGATAGCCTAAATTTGCAATCCGTAACGAAGTTTATGTGTTTCTCGACTTTCTCGCCACCTTCACATCTCGAAGACAATTTGTCGCATTTTGACATTAAAACGCAATGTATTTTATCGCTCAAGGTACACTTGTGCTACGAATTTTGAGGATATCTCGCGTGGGACTTTCAAGCGAAATAATTATGTCGCTTTGATAGATCATCGCGAGTCAGCGTTATCTCGCGCGCATGTTGTGCTACCAATTCGTGACATAGCTCGAGAAAACTCTATGTCGCAGTTTTTGTCGTCCCGCGCCCATGATGTGCTTGCCGGGCAGATCGTAAGTGAAAAGTAGAGCCCAAATCGCGGCGGCAACGAACAGGAGACAATCAGTAACCTGTTAGTTGCCACCGCCTTGCTGGCCCGCTAGATGCTGGTAAATACACCGGCTGACCCCGAAACACGGCAAACACGAAGGTAAGTCATTTCACGGGCGTTTACACCGAATGTACGGTGGTAGCCAACCAGGCGGGTACTAGTAAAAATACCCTACCACCGGCTGAGAAGCTGGTTACTCAGTATTTCCCTTAGGGTCTCACCAAACTAGTCGACGCCGTTTCGGCTAATCGCGTACGGAAAAAGCTTTATGTCAACGCAATAAGAGCGAGGACATCGTAAATCGGCTCGGCCCACGCGAAACGACGTCTTTCGACGGGAAAACGGCGTTTTGCCATAAAGCTGTTCGCATTCGTACGACCCCGTTTGCAGCCTAACGCACACGTTCGCATTCCTAAATCTCCTAATACCGCCGTACGGTGCCGGAAAGAGTCGAACGGCTCCGATCACGGCCGAGTACCTACGATAAGGACCGGTCAGAGCTGGCGGAAGCCGTTCAGCGTCTTCGACGGCCGAACATAGCTGACGACGGCCGAAAAGAGCCGATGACGGCCGAAGTAGCTACTGATGCGTTTGTATTTATTAATTTGAATTATTACCCACATTAAAATCTGCAATAGATCTGATAACACGAAGTAATACTGTCGAAATCTTACACGTCTGTTCAATTTCAAACTAGTTACTAACAACTAGTCTCCAAAAATGAGATTTACGATTGCCGATCACCCGTTGTCCTATCTATCTGTTCGTCGGACTCAGCGGCTGTACACGTGCTGTCTGACGTCTCGACGGCAAGACGGAGCACGGGAGAGCCGACCGCCGCTTTACAACTGTTGCGGTAGCAAGTCGCAGCCGATCGAGCGTTTCGACGGCCGTAAGGAGGGTGAGACTGCTTAACGCAGGTGTTCAACCGCGGAGACGGTCGATCGGCTAAATGCGAATAGTGTGGTGTAAAACACTCGGCGAAAGCCGACTCCGCGTCGATTGGTTTGGTGAGACCCTTAGTCGACTCCTACGACACCCACGGGAAGAGAGGGGCGGTGATTTTTGTATTCTAACTCCGTCACCTCACGGATAACCGCACGTATGCGATTTGTCAGAAACGAGTACAATGATGAAAATTGCAAAAAAGTTCCCGCTATCTTGGATCTTAGAATGGACCCAAAAATGATATTCCACGTATGCAAATTAGTCAGAAACGAGTATAATGATGAAAATTGCAAAAAAAGTTCCCGCCATCTTGGATTTTAGAATGGACTCGGAAATCGTATTTTACGTATGCGAATTAGTCGGAAACGAGTATAATGATCAAAATTGGAAAAAAAAGTTCCCGCCATCTTGGATTTTAGAATGGACCCGGAAATCGTATTCCACGTATGCGAATTAGTCGGAAACGAGTATAATGATGAAAATTGCAAAAAAAAAAAGTTCCCGCCATCTTGGATTTTAGAATGGACCCGGAAATCGTATTCCACGTATGCGAATTAGTCGGAAACGAGTATAATGATGAAAATTGGAAAAAAAAGTTCCCGCCATCTTGGATTTTAGAATGGACCCGGAAATCGTATTCCACGTATGCGAATTAGTCGGAAACGAGTATAATGATGAAAATTGCAAAAAAAGTTCCCGCCATCTTGGATCTTAGAATGGACACAATGGCAAATTCAAAAAATGTAGACACAATAAGAGAAAATTAGTATTAGCCTTTTTTTTCTTACAGAGTTTGTTGGATGTTGGACAGAGTAGAGAGCTATTTATTGCCAATGATATAGATAGAGTGCCATTAGTAAGAGTTTAATTATTATTTCGCTATGTGAGTTTGGTATTGAAGCGTCGAACAATGATATATAAGTAAAGATACGTTATACTCTAACAAAATGAGCGAAATAAATACTTCACATCATACACCTACGATTTATTGACAGTTGACATACACCTATCTTCATACTTTAAAATGCGTAAAAGAGATGGCAAAATACATATACCCGTATTTAATAAATAAAAAAGAGACAACTAGCATTTGACAATTGCGCGTGTATTCTTAAGGTTATTATTGATTAACATTGTTTTTATCTTTGTTACTCTTGATCTCAAACAGCATAAGCTTGTCTTTTTCTCGAAGTCAGTCAAAAACGTCAAAATGGCGTCCTATTTATTTTCAATAAATAGTAAAATTGAAAGAAATATATAATTCAGTTTAATTGCGCATGATGTGTGATGTTAAGGGCATTTTTGCATTTTATTTCGTAGTTTTCACTATTGTATAACATAAAATGACATTTTAGGGCGCAGTTCATGTGATTTGCGAGAACTCGGCAGTGGTACACACCTCTCGGTGGTCTGGGTAGAACTAAGAGCGATTGTTAGAATTATCACAATCTGCGCGCTTCAATTTTAGAGCCGGTGTAACATATCTTTACTTATTATATCATTGGCGTCGAATAGAAACAGAATGCAATGCTCAGATTACCTTCAATTTTCTATGCCTCTCGTTTCGTTTGTTGCCAGCTCGTCAGATTACGGTAAAGCAAAGAGAATGCTGACGACGGCAACGCCGCGCCGCAATGTATTTGTTATATAATTCGGATATACCCTAATCAGCTATTTATTGTTATCAGTTGTTATGTTACGGGTTCAAATCCTAGCATATGACTTGTAATGTATGTATTTTTTTGTTATTATTAGTGATGTAGGGACTTTTTACTTTTTTTTTATTGTATTTATTAGTTTTTTGGTTTTTTAGACCTCCTTAAACATTTAATAGTACATTATTGCAGAGGCCGGGAAAGCGAATTTCGTGGATGAGTATTTTTTGTCGGACGAAGCGAAGCTGAGGCCGACAATTACATACGAATCCACGAAATTCTATTTCCGTCCGAGGCACATATAGGACTTTTCTCCAAACATGCAAGGAAATAAAACAAAATTTATTACAATCGATTAAGTAATTCTTCTTGCAAATTGAATAACAATTGAAAAGAAAAAATCTCTTATGATTCCCGCCTAAACTTTTTTTTAATGCATGGTCGTTCATAAAAAATAGTAACGATATCTATGGTTTCATTAAACCGTACCTACACGACCTGACACACCGAGGCGTTTGTAACTCATGATAGAACGAGACGGCCATAGATTTGATCGCCGTCTCTCGCTCTATCCAGACCAGGCGTTTGGTCGTGGCTTTAGAATTTGGCTGTATGCATTTTTTTCAAAGTCCAAAAGTAGTTTTTAAGAAGTAAAAAACAATACATTAATGGATTTTAGTACAATTTCGCGGCCGCAAAAACTGTACAATAATGAAAATCTTTTTTTTTAATTTGAGCTGGTACATAAGAAGGTACTTCGCGTTTCGTTTTTGCTACATTAATGCGAACATTTCCGAGCATATTGGAGAAAAATCAATATATGCAAGATTTTGTTTAGCGACATCTATAGATTATTTCTGTCAAGACTCGAGCAGTGTACTGTTTGACGCGTATCGAGAAAAACGCATAAAAATATGTACGTGCAATAATAGATGGCGCTGAAATCAATTTATTCCGAATATAGTTAATTTTTTTATTTACTAATTTACTCTTCTAGAAAGGGTGGTTTTGACTATTTTCGATGTATGATGCTAAATTAATTAAAACTGTGCACTAACAGGTAGTAAATATCTGGATTTCAAATAAAACTAAATCTATTACTAGTCAATCGTGCTCCTAGTGACATCTATTGTAACATATTCCGAACTATTTGAGCCTTCTATGAAACAGACCCTCTATATTTGGGTACTTTGTGAGCATACCTAACAATTTTGGTATGATGGCTTCTTTATAATTAAATTAATCAGTCTACACAAGTATCACATGAGCGTCATATTAAACTAAACTTAATTTACTTGCTGGTTGACATGACATTGGATGATTACCAAATATGGTGGGTAGTACGTCAGAATGTAATCACTTATGCGCGTACCCTTGCCTGAAACAACAGCTTAAAATTGTGCGGAGCATATTTTTGAATAATCTTTAGGGTACCAGTCGTCTGCCTTTTTGATATTTTTGACCCATAATAGCCTTTGTTCAGTGTCCAGTGGAAACCTGTTGGACATTAAAAACATCGATTCATTTTTGAGTTGACTATCAATACATTTATCGATATCACGATCGGTCTCTTAAGTACCACACTATGCGATACAAATGTTTGAATCCCACTATTTATAATTACATTACGAATGTAAATACAAATGGTTTAATCACAAAACTACACATATGTATCCGACAACAAATATTGAATAAGATTTTCAGTTACTTTTACCTTAATAAGGTTCGAAATCTTAAAATTCAAGTCACAACTAAATTGCCGGTGAAACGTAATGTCTTTATTTTGTTCATTCAGGTAACCCTGGCGGTTTTTACACCCTGGAACGACACAAGTCATCACTTTTATCACATTCCGTGCACTTATCGAACAGAAATATACATGAAAAGCTTTATTTTAATCACTTTTACTATTTGCGGTTTAGGTGCACTAGTATACACAAACAAAGATCGTTGACAGGCATTGCCGGCGTCACCCACAGATAAAATAGACTCGGTCTATCAATTTTATATGTCTATGGTAGGTACTATGTAGACAGGAATTTCGTAGGAAGGAAGTAGAAACGTCTTAAATAAAAATTAGTAGTAAAATAAATAGGTATTAAGCAGTTTTTGAACTGACGATTAAAAATGTAGGCACCTATACAACTTGTAACCTATTAGGGGCCTGTATTTAACACGTTCACTGCGGCTTGAGGTAAATCCGCCCCAAGCTCGACTAAACGCTGGTGCGGGGCTAAGAGTTCATGTTTTCTCTGTGGTGCGGGAGCTGCCGTCGTTTACTTATAAGGCGTACGATAAAGACAAATATACATTTCTTCATGTTTTTCAAAGCCGTACTCGTTGGTACAAAAAAAATGTATGAGGTCGAAATAAGCCTCTAACGCACTGGGTAGATATTTTATCCACACAGTGCGGGCTGAGGTTGATTTATGCCTCAAGAAACTGACCTCACGGCCGCACCGAGCGGGATGCTGGCGGCGCGGGAGTCGACCGCTGACCGTTAGTGCGGCTATAGTTGTCGATAAAGACTATACAGTAGCGGTCAAAAGTTTAAGTTTCGATATTAAATAGGCTTTCAAGTGATATTTTTTTTTTGTGTTTACAGCAAAATATTTTTTCTACTTATATAATTATTACTGATTCAAGAGCTATTTAATATTAATTTATCTTAAAATCTGAACAAATTTATCCATCGGATCAGATAATAATTCGTATTCGTAGGCAAGTGAAATTGTAATTTTTTGATGATTATTATATTAGTATGAACATCGCGTGGGCATGGCTGCCAAAAGCTGTCACAGCTGCCTCGGGTGTCCGAGCTGTTCGAAAGTAACGGTTAAATAAAAAGGAATAACTAAATAATCAGTAATATATTAGCTGAAAACTAGTGTCAACTTAAATGCTGGAAAAATGATAGCCCAAAAAGTCGAATTTGTATCAAAATCGTGGTGCGAACTTAAATTTTTGACCGGTACTGTAAGATAAGATAGTAACACTGTGAATCATCCCTTATTTACTACATATCATCTCTATATATCAGGTAAACATGCAGAAAGAAGTGGTTCACAATGAGGGTTTTCGATAATTTTTCTACCACCA